>JAGVVM010013422.1:0-12564 GCA_019149425.1 Psidium friedrichsthalianum
AATTGAGTAAGGCCTTTAATTAATTACCTATCTAATTAATTAAGCCCAGTTCGAGCCTGAGATGTCACCATGAGTCCACAGAGGTTGAGAAATTCGGCCATCACCACCATCATCTTCTTCTGCCCAAAATTCAAAGGAGAGCTGGAGGATTTGGACTCTTCCAGAATTGAATAAATTTAGATAATTATCCAAAAAAATAGAATCCTGAAAAATCAAAACTTTGTCTCTATCAGCTTTAGATAACCAAGAGTCTTGTCTAATTCAAACTCTTTCAGGATCAGAATTTTTGATCCAATGGTCCACAGTGAATTCTACTTTAGTTAGGATTACCAGTCCGATGGTCAAAAAATGAATCCTACGTTGACTAGGATTAGGAAAGCCTTTTGCCTATAAATAAGAGAGTTAGCTCTACAGTTTGGGTTGGCAATTTGAATATTCAAGCTAAAAAAAACCAGAGAAAATTAAAGGGTTTGATTCTCTCTCCCGAGGTCAAGACAATCTCCTAGCTCTTCCGTCCAACTCGCCTCGTGCTCCACTTCGCTCCACTGCCACCTTAGCCCATCCGAGCACCACCGATAGCCTCGCCATGAACCAGTCAGCCCTATCCAGCGCTAGATCAACCACCGAAGCTGCTGAACTGTACAATTTGCTTAATCAGCCTGGCATTGCTCGATCAGTCTTCTGTCCAGCCACTATTTGCGCGCAAATCAGCCTTATTTGGGTGGTAAATCAGCTCGTTTTCTCTTGTTACTCGAGATCTAACATAGTTGCATCTTATGTTAGAGTTTGGCAAGTCGGAGCTTGAATCAAGCCCAAAAGGGACTGTTTTTGGGCAAAAATCTCAATTCTGCTCATGCTGGAATTTTGCTTAGAAAAGGTAAAGATTCTCGACTTTTGATGTAATTCGTGCTCGTTTACTTGGAAAACTTGCATAATGTTCTAATGCCTTGATGAACTTACTTGATTTGCAATTAGAAGTAGAAAATTTGATCCTTTTTCATCAATCCTTGCTAGAAACCAAAAATTGGAGATGTTGAGAAAAAAAAATCTGATTTTCCCTATCAAACTCTAATTTACTCGTAAATTGATTGAATCCAATGATACTTTTGGGAATTGATAAAATTTAATCAGAAACATGTCTTTTCTCAGGGTAACAAATATTCAACAATTTTGGATTTACTAAAAAAATCGGAATTTTATTGAATGGATGATGAATTCGGCACACATGCTTTATCTTGGCCAAAATTTACCATGTCATGGATGGTCGGTTTTGCTGTGATTTCTATCCCTTGAATACTTAAATTTTTTTTTTGTTTTGCATATTGCATATTAGTGTAGTTTCATGTTTGTTTGATTTATGTTAAAAGTTTGCACTTAATTGAACAATCATGCTCATAATACATTCTCCCCAATGTGCCTTCTTCCTTCAGAATATATACATTATGGCATCCAATTTGACTTCTATTTTGAAGTAAGATCATGCCCCTTATATATGAGAATTATATATCTAACTCTCTATCTAACTGCAGCAGAACAACCGCAAGGCCTAAGAGAAAATATGAGAAGATATGTCCCAGTTAGTTTGAATCCGCCTATTCTGGGTTGAGTCTTCCACCAGTTTGAGGGACAACCCTCGGTCCCTTACTAGCTTAGTAAGGTGGGTGCCGCATAGATGGTAAGAAGCAGGCACGGTCTCGAAAGAGAATGTATTCCGTTCAGACCAGATAATGTGGCAAAGGGCGCCAAGGCAAAGCGAGCAATGCGGGAATAAAAGTTGTGGCTGCGGGTGAGGCGGGTGATCCTCCGAAGGTGCGTGCCATGGGCCATTCCTCCACCGTAGGTGGCATTTAGAAGCCCAGAAAGTCGACAATGTACCAGTATAAGAGCAGCCGAAGAACAAATGGTCCACGAATCTGGTCTGCACTGGCAAAAAGGGTAGGCTCCTTCCGAAATTCTGTGATAACTCAACAAAACGACTGCTTAGGAAGTCTACTCAAGGATATCAGCCATAGCAAGAAGGCATGCTTGGGGATGATGTTCGTGTCCCAAATGAAGGAACTCCAGGGGATTCTGACCTCTGGGCTTGATGAAGTTCCACGCCGAGGCAGTGGAAAAGAGGCCTTTTGGGTCTTTGAGAAATCAATTTCTTAAACTTTAATGAATGTTATGTCACTTTTAGGGTAGTTTTCATTTCATCTTTTCATAAATCCGAAAATGCATAAAGACCAAAAAAAATCATTAGCGTGTAGTTTATAGCATACTTGCCATGTCATATTTTTATCCGTCATCAATATTGCATATCATCATCTTGGATGTCATTTAGCTTAGTATAATTTGCATATACTATAGTCTTCGCATGTTTAGGTTAGTCCATTGCATCTCACGTCATATGGTTGCATTAATATTTCACCTAATAAGAGAAAACCCAAAAATCACCAAATTGAAAATTTGTCATAAAAATTAGTATCGAAAGGGCATTAATTTTTCTAAATTAATGTAATCAAATCTTCAAATTCATAATCTTTAGTTCGTAGAAAAAAAAATGGGTCTTCGGTCATTATTTAGGTTTCTAATCAACCTACCGATAATGATTAGTGGTGGCTCCTAATTGAATAAATTTTGCATGAAAAAAACCTAAGCTGCCATTCAGTAGGATTTGAGAGAGTTCAAATTAGGTTAGTCAATTTAACCTAATAATCCATTAACCTTGATTAATTTTTAGGTCGCAACAGCTACTCAGTGCTGCCTATGGACGTATTTTGGATGGTTGTGTCAAAAAATTATTATCTTTGCTAAGTCTCGAATAAAAGAGGATACTGCTGGTAGAAATGGGCGATTAGTGCCTCTAAATAATTCATAAGTACAAATTTTATTTTTGCAAAGATTGGTTTATTATTTTAGTGAAGATTTTCAGTTTTTTTTTCGTCTTGCTTCTTCTGAGGCAGGTTTCAATAGGTTCTGGCTCGAAATGGAGGGACAGTTTTTTTTGCATGATATCGGATGTTGAGTATAACTATCTTTTTCTGATGATGCTTAAAATTTAATGTACAAACTTCTTTTAATGATTTAATAATTGATTTAAATATTACACCATAAAATTGCAAACATCGTGGTTGAATTGATATTGTAGAATAATCTGATCAGTAATTAATATGATTAGTGATTAACGTTGTCATTATAATCATGCCTAATCGTGATACGGGACCTCTCAAACTACCTTTCCAAGAACCCCACCAACAGTTCTCAAAACAGCTTCTCTCCGTCAACACCATCACGCTTCTCTGTAGGACAATTTCTGAGGGGAATCCAATAGAAAATTTATGCTTCTTTCATCCTTTTCATTCTTTACACGTTTAGTGCACTACAAAATAGGAATGGGTCTCAATGAGAGGGTTTCGGAGGGAATGAAGATTTGGTAGCCGCAACGCAGTAGTCCATGCCTCATTGCTCCTCTTATAGAGATCGGAACTTGTCCCCTTGGGCAGCTTGTGGGTCGAGAGGATCAACTCCACAAATTGGTCATTGCAGGCTTTCCCCACTCACGAGCTCACGATAACATTAATTTAGTGGGTGCATAGGTGTTGGCATAGACTACCATTTGAAGGAGCTAAGACCCACAATCGGCAGTCATCCCCTTTGCGCAATCAGGGTTTACGGCGAATTAACCCTCAGAAGCAATGCAACGGAAACGGTGACAACCAACAAGATCATGATGGAAAACAAGTTATTGAGCGGTTGCCATGATGGTCTTTTGGGACGAGAGGATTAGAAAATTGTATTGACATTGTTTATTACTTGACGATGTAGTCGGTCTAGAGACGAGAACTTACATAGCTTGGGAGAAGTAGTGTATGAATGTCATGGATTCTTCAGTTGTGATACAGAAATTTATGCGGAAAACATCATGGTTATTTCTCTTGCAATAAAACTCATCTCAGGTTTTACTGTTCTTCAAGGATCGAAGGTCACGTCATTCTACCATGTTTTCGATTGAATCATTAGCCATAGAACAAAAAGTTGTAATGAGTTGCTCGGTTGAAAAGAATTAGCCTGGAAACGAATTAATACATATTTCCCTTCTGACTTCCTATCGTATATTTGGTATAGAAGAGAAACTAGTCAAGTGGCCTCATGGGTTTGAAATAATTTTATGAAATTAGATTTGCTTAAAAAAAACGTTTGAACGTGTGTAATTTCATAAATATTATTTATGCCAAGTGCTGGCCATGAACATATTTTGGATAGTAGAATTAAAAAAAAAATTATATTTGCTAAGTCTCGACTAAATAGAAAATTGCTGGTAGAAATGGGCGATTAGTGCCTAAATCATTCAAAAGTGCAAATTGTATATATTTGCAAATACTTGTTATGGGTATATTTTGGTTTTTTTAATATAAATTTATGCACGTTATCAAGAAAATACGTGTTGGGAGTGAAAGGCGCAAAAGGCCTATAAGGGACTGTTTGGCTATCTCTTAAAAATTAAAGTTAATAAAAAATTTCAAGTAAATCTACGTATAAAAAAATTTAAATTGTGAAAGGTTTGGATGATTTGAAAATTGAAAAAAAAAATATTTTCCAATATAGGATTTTAGATTAAATAGAAAGTAAAAAGATGGAGGTGTTTTTTTATTAAATGGAGAGTATGAACCACACCGCAATAGTATCACTCTTTGATTAACTTTTTATAATGAAGATCTCTGGCTGCATGAAAAGTGAGGTATATTCTCACAAGTTGGTTTCTAAATGACCCAAATAGGCTAGTGACAACTCCATCTTCATGTGAAATTTCCTAATGTAGTCATTCTAGCCAATTAGTATAAAAAATTGCTTACGTGGAATAGTATAGGATAAGTGGGAGCCGAAAACGAAGAAAGTGAAGTACCACCACTTTTAATGTTATTCTACTTATTTCGTTAAATGGAACAGAGCAATGCTTTGCCCCCTCCTATTGCAACTAAGGTCTGTGCACGCGAACTGTTCCGAGCAGAAGCCATTGACATATGGAGTTTGGATGTAGGTGTCTCGGCTACTATCATGATAAGGAGCGCAGCAAAGGCCATGAACAACCGCCTGAATTATTTTAAGCAACATAAAACAATTAATTTAGGAAAATATTGTCAAATCATTTACTTTCATGAAATAAACGTGTGCTACCCATGAGCATATTTTGGATGGTAGCATAAAAAAAATCTTATATTTGCTAAGTCTCGAATAAAAGAGGATGCTGTTGGTAGAAATGGGTGATTAGTGCCTAAATTATCATAAGTGCAAATTTCATATTTGCAAATACTGGTTTGTTTCTATTGAAAATTTTCTGTTTTTTTTTTTTCGTTCTCCTTCTCTAAGGCAGGTGTTAGAGGGTTGAAGAGGAGGCAAGTTGCCATAGGCTCTGGCTCGAAATTGGGGGACAAAGTTTTATTTTTGCATGACGTCCCACGTTGAGTATAACTCTATTCCTGATGGCGCGGAAAATTTGAATTTACAGAATACTTTCATATTTAATAACTGATTTATGGATATCATTTAAAGTTAATATACAGTATGTGGCTATATTGAAAAAATAATTATATAATTGCATAGTTAACATTGATATTTGTATGATAATCTGATTAATAATTAATATTATTAGTAATTAGTTTTCATTGTAATCATGCCTAATAGTTATACAGGACCTCCCCACACCACTTTCCAAGAAACAAAACCAAACACCCCCCCCCCCCCCCCCCCCCCCCCCCGAAAAAAAAAAAAAATCTCAAAATAGCGCCTCTCCGTTGACACCATCTCGCTACTATGTAGGACAACTTATGAGGAGAATCAATAGGAAAGTTGTACTTCTGTTATGCTTTTTATTCTTTACACATTTGGTGTTCTACAAAATTGGAATAGCTCTCAAAGAGAGGGCTTGGAGGGGATACAGAATGGTTAGCCGCAATGCAATAGTTCCACGTCTCATTGCTCCTCTTGTAGAGATCGGAACTCGTCCCCTTGGGCGGCTTGTGGGTTGAGAGGATCAACTTCAGGAATTGGTCATTGCAGGCTTTCCCCACCTTCATGAGCTCGCGACAACATTCATCGGTGGGTTTAGAGGCTTGGCATAGCTATGATTTGCAAGAGCTGAGACCCGCAATAGGCAGTCATTGCCTTTGCGCAATCAGGGTTTTTAGCGAATGTCTTGAGAATCTTTTCAATATAAGCTCTCTGGGATAGTTCTAAGATCCCTCGAGAACTATCTGTGAATCTCATTGCGTATTACGTTAGAGGCTTCACCAAGGTCTTAGACCTTGGTGAAAGCCTCTAACGTAATACGCAATGAGATTCACAGAGATAGTTCTCGAGGGATCTTAGAACTATCCCAGAGAGCTTATATTGAAAAGATTCTCAAGACATTCGCTAAAAACCCTGATTGCGCAAAGGCAATGACTGCCTATTGCGGGTCTCAGCTCTTGCAAATCATAGCCTATGCCAAGCCTCTAAACCCACCGATGAATGTTTGTCGCGAGCTCATGAAGGTGGGGAAAAGCCTGCAATGACCAATTCCTGAAGTTGATCCTCTCAACCCACAAGCCGCCCAAGGGGACGAGTCCGATCTCTACAAGAGGAGCAATGAGACGTGGAACTATTGCATTGCGGCTAACCATTCTGTATCCCCTCCAAAGCCCTCTCTTGAGAGCTATTCCAATTTTGTAGAACACCAAATGTGTAAAGAATAAAAAGCATAACAGAAGTACAACTTTCCTATTGGATTCTCCTCATAAGTTGTCCTACATAGTAGCGAGATGGTGTCAACGGAGAGGCGCTATTTTGAGATTTTTTTTTTTTTTCCCGGGGGGGGGGGGGGGGGGGGGGGGGGGGTGTTTGGTTTTGTTTCTTGGAAAGTGGTGTGGGGAGGTCCTGTATAACTATTAGGCATGATTACAATGAAAACTAATTACTAATAATATTAATTATTAATCAGATTATCATACAAATATCAATGTTAACTATGCAATTATATAATTATTTATCAATATAGCCACATACTGTATTATTAACTTTAAATGATATCCATAAATCAGTTATTAAATAATGAAAAGTATTCTGTAAATTCAAATTTCCGCGCCATCAGGAATAGAAAGTTATACTCAACGTGGGACGTCATGCAAAAAATAAAACTTTGTCCCCAATTTCGAGCCAGAGCCTATGGCAACTTGCCTCCTCTTCAACCCTCTAACACCTGCCTTAGAGAAGGAGAACGAAAAAAAAAAACAGAAAATTTTCAATAGAAAAACAAAACCAGTATTTGCAAATATGAAATTTGCACTTATGAATAATTTAGGCACTAATCACCCATTTCTACCAACAGCATCCTCTTTTATTCGAGACTTAGCAAATATAAGATTTTTTTTATGCTACCATCCAAAATATGCTCATGGGTAGCACACGTTTATTTCATGAAAAGTAAATGATTTGAACAATATTTCCTAAATTAATGTTTATGTTGCTTAAAATAATTCAGGCGGTTGTTCATGGCCTTTGCTGCGCTCCTTATCATGATAGTAGCCGAGACACCTACATCCAAACTCCATATGTCAATGGCTTCTGCTCGGAAACAGTTCGCGTGCACAGACCTTAGTTGCAATAGGAGGGGGCAAAGCATTGCTCTGTTCCATTTAACGAAATAAGTAGAATAACATTAAAGTGGTGTGGTACTCACTTTCTTCGTTTTCGGCTCCCACTTATCCTATACTATTCCACGTAAGCAATTTTTATACTAATTGGCTAGAATGACTACATTAGGAAATTTTCACATGAAGATGGAGTTGTCACTAGCCTATTGGGTCATTTAGAAACCAACTTGTGAGAATATACCTCACTTTTCATGCAGCCAGAGATCTTCATTATAAAAAGTTAATCAAAGAGTGATACTATTGCGGTGTGGTTCATACTCTCCATTAATAAAAAAAAACACCTCCATCTTTTTACTTTCTATTTAATCTAAAATCCTATATTGGAAAATATTTTTTTTTCAATTTTCAAATCATCCAAACCTTTCACAATTTAAATTTTTTATACGTAGATTTACTGAAATTTTTTATTAACTTTAATTTTTAAGAGATAGCCAAACAGTCCCTTATAGGCCTTTGCGCCTTTCTCTCCCAACGTATTTTCTTGATAACGTGCATAAAATTATATTTAAAAAAACACAAAATATACCCATAACAAGTATTTGCAAATATAAAATTTGCACTTTTGAATGATTTAGGCACTAATCGCCCATTTCTACCAGCAATTTTCTATTTTAGTCGAGACTTAGCAAATATAATTTTTTTTTAATTCTACTATCCAAAATATGTCATGGCCAGCACTTGGCATAAATAATATTTATGAAATTACACACGTTCAAACGTTTTTTTAAGCAAATCTAATTTCATAAAATTATTTCAAACCCATGAGGCCACTTGACTAGTTTCTCTTCTATACCAAATATACGATAGGAAGTCAGAAGGGAAATATGTATTAATCGTTCCAGGCTAATTCTTTTCAACCGAGCAACTCATTACAACTTTTTGTTCTATTGGCTAATGATTCAATCGAAAACATGGTGAGATGACGTGACCTTCGATCTTGAAGAACAGTAAAACCTGAGATGAGTTTATTGCAAGAGAAATAACCATGATGTTTTCCGCATAAAATTTCTGTATCACAACTGAAGAATCCATGACATTCATACACTACTTCTCCCAAGCTATGTAAGTTCTCGTCTCTAGACCGACTACATCGTCAAGTAATAAACAATGTCAATACAATTTTCTAATCCTCTCGTCCCAAAAGACCATCATGGCAACGCTCAATAACTTGTTTTCCATCATGATCTTGTTGGTTGTCACCGTTGCATTGCTTCTGAGGGTTAATTCGCCGTAAACCCTGATTGCGCAAAGGGAATGACTGCCGATTGTGGGGTCTTAGCTCCTTCAAATGGTAGTCTATGCCAACACCTATGCACCCACTAAATTAATGTTATCGTGAGCTCGTGAAGGGGGGAAAGCCTGCAATGACCAATTTGTGGAGTTGATCCTCTCGACCCACAAGCTGCCCAAGGGGACAAGTTCCGATCTCTATAAAGAGGAGCAATGAGGCATGGAACTACTGCGTTGCGGCTACCAAATCTTCATTCCCTCCGAAACCCTCTCATTGAGACCCATTCCTATTTTGTAGTGCACTAAACGTGTAAAGAATGAAAAGGATGAAAGAAGCATAAATTTTCTATTGGATTCCCCTCAGAAATTGTCCTACAGAGAAGCGTGATGGTGTTGACGGAGAGAAGCTGTTTTGAGAACTGTTGGTGGGGTTCTTGGAAAGGTAGTTTGAGGAGGTCCCGTATCACGATTAGGCATGATATAATGACAACGTTAATCACTAATCATATTAATACTGATCAGATTATTCTACAAATATCAATTCAACCACGATGTTTGCAATTTTATGGTGTAATATTTAAATCAATTATTAAATCATTAAAAGAAGTTTGTACATTAAATTTTAAGCATCATCAGAAAAAGATAGTTATACTCAACATCCGATATCATGCAAAAAATAAACTGTCCCTCCATTTCGAGCCAGAACCTATTGAAACCTGCCTCAGAAGAAGCAAGACGAAAAAAAAAACTGAAAATCTTCACTAAAATAATAAACCAATCTTTGCAAAAATAAAATTTGTACTTATGAATTATTTAGAGGCACTAATCGCCCATTTCTACCAGCAGTATCCTCTTTTATTCGAGACTTAGCAAAGATAATAATTTTTTGACACAACCATCCAAAATACGTCCATAGGCAGCACTGAGTAGCTGTTGCGACCTAAAAATTAATCAAAGGTTAATGGATTATTAGGTTAAATTGACTAACCTAATTTGAACTCTCTCAAATCCTACTGAATGGCAGCTAGGTTTTTTTCATGCAAAATTTATTCAATTAGGAGCCACCACTAATCATTATCGGTAGGTTGATTAGAAACCTAAAAAATGACCGAAAGACCATTTTTTTTCTACGAACTAAAGATTATGAATTTGAAGATTTGATACATTAATTTAGAAAAATTAATGCCCTTCGATACTAATTTTATGACAAATTTTCAATTTGGTGATTTTTGGGTTTTCTCTTATTAGGTGAAATATTAATGCAACCATATGACGTGAGATGCAATGGACTAACTAAAATGCGAAGACTATAGTATATGCAAAATATACTAAGCTAAATGACATCCAAGATGATGATATGCAATATTGATGACGGATAAAAATATGACATGGCAAGTATGCTATTAAACTACACGCTAATGATTTTTTTTGGTCTTTATGCATTTTCGGATTTATGAAAAATGAAATGAAAATACCCTAAAAGTGACATAACATTCATTAAAGTTAAGAAATTGATTTCTCAAAGACCCAAAAGGCCTCTTTTCCACTGCCTCGGCGTGGAACTTCATCAAGCCCAGAGGTCAGAATGTCCCTGGAGTTCCTTCATTTGGGACACGAACATCATCCCCAAGCATGCCTTCTTGCTATGGCTGATATCCTTGAGTAGACTTCCTAAGCAGGTCGTTTTGTTGAGTTATCACAGAATTTCGGAAGGAGCCTACCCTTTTTGCCAGTGCAGACCAGATTCAGTGGACCATTTGTCTTCGGCTGCTCTTATACTGGTACATTGTCGACTTTCTGGGCTTCTAAATGCCACCTACGGTGGAGGAATGGCCCATGGCACGACAACCTTCGGAGGATCACCCGCCTCACCCGCAGCCACAACTTTTATTCCCGCATTGCTCGCTTTGCCTTTGGCGCCCTTTGCCACATTATCTGGTCTGAACGGAATACATTCTCTTTCGAGACCGTGCCTGCTTCTTACCATCTATGCGCACCCACCTTACTAAGCTAGTAAGGGACCGAGGGTTGTCCCTCAAACTGGTGGAAGACTCAACCCAGAATAGGCGGATTCAAACTAACTGGGACATATTTCATATTTCTCTTAGGCCTTGCGGTTGTTCTGCTGCAGTTAGATAGAGAGTTAGATATATAATTCTCATATATAAGGGGCATGATCTTACTTCAAAATAGAAGTCAAATTGGATGCCATAATGTATATATTCTGAAGGAAGAAGGCACATTGGGGAGAATGTATTATGAGCATGATTGTTCAATTAAGTGCAAACTTTTAACATAAAATCAAACAAACATGAAACTACACTAATATGCAATATGCAAAACAAAAAAAAAATTTAAGTATTCAAGGGATAGAAATCACAGCAAAACCGACCATCCATGACATGGTAAATTTTGGCCAAGATAAAGCATGTGTGCCGAATTCATCATCCAATTCAATAAAAATTCCGATTTTTTTAGTAAATCCAAAAATTGTTGAATAATTTGTTACCCTGAGAAAAGACATGTTTCTGATTAAATTTTATCAATTCCCAAAAGTATCATTGGATTCAATCAATTTACGAGTAAATTAGAGTTTGATAGGGAAAATCAGATTTTTTTTTCTCAACATCTCCAATTTTTGGTTTCTAGCAAGGATTGATGAAAAGGATCAAATTTTCTACTTCTAATTGCAAATCAAGTAAGTTCATCAAGGCATTAGAACATTTATGCAAGTTTTCCAAGTAAAACGAGCACGAATTACAATCAAAAGTCGAGAATCTTTACCTTTTCTAAGCAAAATTCCAGCATGAGCAGAATTGAGATTTTTGCCCAAAAACAGTCCCTTTTGGGCTTGATTCAAGCTCCGACTTGCCAAAACTCTAACATAAGATGCAACTATGTTAGATCTCGAGTAACAAGAGAAAACGAGCTGATTTACCACCCAAATAAGGCTGATTTGCGCGCAAATAGTGGCTGGACAGAAGACTGATCGAGCAATGCCAGGCTGATTAAGCAAAATTGTACAGTTCAGCAGCTTCGGTGGTTGATCTAGCGGCTGGATAGGGCTGACTGGTTCATGGCGAGGCTATCGGTGGTGCTCGGATGGGCTAAGGTGGCAGTGGAGCGAAGTGGAGCACGAGGCGAGTTGGACGGAAGAGCTAGGAGATTGTCTTGACCTCGGGAGAGAGAATCAAACCCTTTAATTTTCTCTGGTTTTTTTTAGCTTGAATATTCAAATTGCCAACCCAAACTGTAGAGCTAACTCTCTTATTTATAGGCAAAAGGCTTTCCTAATCCTAGTCAACGTAGGATTCATTTTTGACCATCGGACTGGTAATCCTAACTAAAGTAGAATTCACTGTGGACCATTGGATCAAAAATTCTGATCCTGAAAGAGTTTGAATTAGACAAGACTCTTGGTTATCTAAAGCTGATAGAGACAAAGTTTTGATTTTTCAGGATTCTATTTTTTGGATAATTATCTAAATTTATTCAATTCTGGAAGAGTCCAAATCCTCCAGCTCTCCTTTGAATTTTGGGCAGAAGAAGATGATGGTGGTGATGGCCGAATTCTCAACCTCTGTGGACTCATGGTGACATCTCAGGCTCGAACTGGGGCTAATTAATTAGATAGGTAATTAATTAAAGGCCTTACTCAATTTAA
>JAGVVM010013423.1:0-10033 GCA_019149425.1 Psidium friedrichsthalianum
GGTCAATGTGACACACTGGTAAAACGAATTGAGGCTACATCATTCACAATGATAGCTTGACCACATGATAAATAGAACCTCCAACAATAGAAATTCCCTTTCTTTCTTTTTTCGGGGAAAAAGAAGGTCACCCAGATGGAAAATAAATCACAGCCGACAAGTACAGAAGCATGATCATGTCCAAATGGGTGATAAATGTAATCTTATACTAATCTCAGGAGCCCTTATACAAACTGAAACAATTAAGCAACTTGCAATGAAGCAGATATTTCGATAATAAGATATTTATGGTCAGCAATATCTTCATTGAAATGCTAACAACAGGACAATGAAGCCTCACAGGAATAAATTTCGTGCCGTTGTATTAAATTAGGCAACAAAGTAATCTTAGGCAATCCCATTTATATAGTTCCTGCTGGCTGAGCAAGCCCTAAAGGTGATCCCAACTAGAGATTCAACCAAGTCACAGCACTTCAGCGTTTTTGACAGAAAAGAATAATCTCTATTAACAACTAAAAGGTGCATGCAGCGACAGAGCGAACACCGAGTGCTGTGACTTACATGCTCTCTGAACAATGACCGCAGACCTCTTGTTGACCGGGAGACGTAAGCATGGCAAGTCCGTTTTGCTTCTTCCGAAGTCACCATCAGCAGTAAACATTACCACAAATTGAGAAGTGCACACTAATTCCCATGAATGAAATATCATATTAGGGAAAAAAATCAACAGACAGGGATGATTAATAATGACCATAAAGAACTCATTGCTATAGTTTCTTGGGGAGAAATGGCCTTCTAACATAATCCTGTTATTCACTTGGCATAATTACTGCTTTACTTTTTAGAACTGACTTCTTTTAGTCATGAGAGATCCATTTTGTAAGATATTCAGCGGCATCAAAAGTCATGGATATTATCAACGTTGCGGAAAGTTATAGGCCCTGCAAGGGCACAAATACCTCTTCAGAATTTTAAATATTTGAAATGTTATTATTAATACCAAACATGCTCTTCATGAGTACCAGAAAATTAATAAAATACTCCTTGCATTTGTCATCACAAAAGCTCTTTCAGATGCATTGATAGGGCCTACATTAAGCCTATTCATTTTCAGGTCACTAGCGTATATCTTCCTAATCTCGAGATACTTAGACATATGGAGCCATTAGTCCAACATTTATATATGGCCGCGCCTAAGGGCATATCAGTTGAAAAAAAAAAATCAGAAAGAAGCATGGAAAGTAGTTTGCCTATACGAAGAAGTAGCAAAGCTTTGCATTGCCTAACTAATAGCAGCACCATGTGATACACATTCATGGAACATGGCTTCGACATTATTCAACAGAATAAAATGGGATAGTCCACAAAATATCTTAGCATCTCAAAGAGGAGAAAATTACCGTAAAAATTGCTACACAAATTCTTCCGGAACAAGTAGTAAAGATTACGAAATGACTCTTCCCATGACAATTGTCGCTTCTTTAAGAAGTCCATCTCACTAAACAAAAAGGAGAGCATCAGTGACAAGTTCGGGAGACCCCTCAATATCTTATATCTCATTTGACAAACCTTTCTCTGCAAGCTGGTGATGTCAGCACTGACATAAGAGAAAATGGAAGAGTGGACTGAGGATAAATCCATGAATTCAAAGCATAGAGCAAAAACCCGTGCAAGCAATGTGGGTTCTTGAACAATGGCTAGTTCTTTGACCTCAGAGCAAGCACTAACAGATGTACGATTGGGAATACTATTGTAAGTACCATTCGTAATTAACCTGTAAATCCTAAAAATAATGAAGGAAAAAATGTTAATCACACCAAACCTTGAGCAATAGAAAGAAATACATGAGTGAAGGAAAAAAGCAGTCAGTATAGCTTGAGCATGGTGTGCGAAAATTAATACCTGCCACAATTTTGTGCTATTAATTAAACTTGTCAATTTGCATGCAGAATTGTAGAATCGTGTGCCAGCCACTCATATGTTTTAAGAAAGCAATATTCTGATATTCTTAGATGAAAGTAGACATTTCCAAAGAAAAAAAAATGATTCAGAAACAAATGACAAGTAGGAAACTCAGCTAAATTTCTCAAATCAAGTGATGCTTCCCATCTCATACAATATCTTCAGCACAAGCAGCACCAGGTTTTGATGTAAGTATATGTTTTTCCCATGTTTTTTGTCATTTAGAATTACATAAAATGTCATCATGCACAAGCAATGGAAAAAAATTCAACCCCCATTCAAGACCTACAATAGTTTTATAATGAAATAGTCCATTAGAGTAAAGAACAAGATTGAAATATCCCCAGATTAGGAACGAAACGCCCCAGGAGTCTCCAAGCAGCATAAGCCCTCACACCGATATTAACTGCTAAAGACATTAGCAGATTTGGGGATGTGTACACTCACCAATTTACTGAAGAAGATGTTGCAATCCGCACGACGGTCTTTAAAGTGAAATCCAGAGGAGCCTTTTGGCCAACTATGTTGTATTGAGAGCCGAAGTTGCCAAGTAAGTGGAGGTAGAAATAAAATTTTCAGAACAATCGTTAGTAAATGAGAAGATGGTTCTCGAGCAGTCAATCCTTTTAGAGCTTTATCCTACAAACATAGTTGCAATGTTACTGAAGGATATACCACGGCTCAAGGAAAACAGATGAGAGTAATTACCATATCAATATTAGCCAAGTTGGATAGTTTTTTCAGAACTAGATGATATCTCAGCAACTGTACGGAATCTACTCTGGTTACACCTCTCAAATACTGACTGACTTTGTACTTCATGATCTTCAGCAACTTTAGGAGAGCACATAGAATCATCGGAACTGCAGGATATGATGAACAAAAACACATAAAAGGTGCTGACATCATCAATAATCATTAAGCAACATAGAGAGACTATTGGGAATCTCATTAATACCTTTGATGATGTTGCTTGCTTCTTGTAGCCATGTTCGTAAGCACAGCAAGATTCTTCATTACATTACTCTGCTCCACTGTACTGGTTTCCTGCGTGAGGGAACATAAATAACTTTGTATCTTCCTAACACTGCTCAAACTCTCGAAACTAAGACAGATGAGTGACATAAAGCAGAATCTAGAACATCTGTTAATTATACCAGAAAATCCCCTTACCTTTGCATTCTCCTTCAGTGATGACATTTAAACCTCGACTTTTTCGCAGGATATACTTCATTACTCGCGTATCAATGTATCTTGGTAGTTTAAACACTTCTGGTTTCTTAAGACCATCATTTGTACTGGCATTGTTACTGGAGAAAAAAAAACTTCTCAATGACTAATCCTGTGCTTATAGAATGAAAACTTATACATGATCAGTGAACACTTACTTCAGAGAATCAAGTAAAGGGGCTGCAGATTCATCTACAAGCTCAATAACATTGACGCGCTTCAGTTGCTCTCCCTGTAAAAGGACATTAATCCAGTCAAGCACCTTAATTATTTATTACTGCTGTTAATTTCTTTCGTTTTATCGACAACCAAATTGAAGACACGAGTAACAAAGCGAGAGTAATTGGAATCAGCGTGCCGACTTAAAAAGCTAGTAACTTTTGGAGCCTCGAACAAAAGTCACATGCTCATGCAGGGCAAGTCACGTCTTAAGCTATGTTGCAATTCAAAGAAATACATCATCAAAAGCAAAGTGGCGTGCATCATCCAGAGAAGCCGCCAAGCATCATTTCGTCATCACAGCCACAAAAAATAAACACTTCACAAACGAATATTCATTAGATGATTACTCTCAGCTCCGACGGAGTTTTTCTTCTCAGCTTCGTGCCAATTTTCGAAGCTCCTCCGCCGCCTCCAGATGGAACTTATCCGGAGGAAACGAGCCCGGTCCGGCCACGGTCGCCATGCTCGCCCGGCCACTCCCAGTATCAGCCACGCCTCCAACGAATCACACTGCAAGCATCTCTCATTATCAATCCGGAAAAATGAGGGCACGACGAGGCGGAACAGTGAGAACGGAGCGAGAGCGAGAGATACCTTCGCGAGAATCACCTCATTTTCCAGGAAGATGACGCAGCGAGCCCTAGTCTGATTCGATTAAGGACTGACTACGATCCGACTTCGATGCGCTCGAGAGATTGAGATAAAACTTCTCTCGAGAACGGATCGCAGACGCAGATGGAGACAGAGAGAGGGGGAAGCAAAGTTAAGGGATTGAGTTGGGCCTTTGAGGTTTAGTTTTGAACGAATTTCGATTTCCCTCTATTTGGGACTGACGGTGACGGCGACGGCGGCGGCTTGACTGGACAACGTTCGCTAACGGCGTCAGAGGGACGGTGGGCTATTATGGGCCTTCAACCGGACACTGGCCCCAGGGTCTGGGGCCCTTTATGGATCCAGATTGTATGCAATCATGTACATCTTAGTGCATCTGCTAATGTAATTAGCAAATTGATGGTATTATGTGATCAATCGCGGCAGGACGGAAACTCCAATTCCATGCAACTAGTTACGTGGCCTGCATTTTTGTGGATATATATTGGTAAAAAGTTACTTTGCATGTGTTTTATTTCGCTTTATGTTATTATTGTTAGGTGCTTTTTGTTCGGGATAATGAAGCATCGAGTATACTTAGAAAAATATTTGTCGAATTGGACATACGGGATGTGACCAAAAAATTGAACGGGTGATAGAAACATTAAGAAAATAAGAGATTGAATACTGTTGACTTTTTCACAGATTAATTTGTTTTAGAGCATGAGCATTTGCATATTGGGTGCCATATTAAATAACTTTTCAATAATCTATATAATGGCAAGCTGAGGTCGGCGACATCTTGGTGAGGCCCGTGGCAAAGGTCGACGATCCTCACCCAATCTAGGGGAGGACCGTGACCCTTTCTGAGATAGGCCCTCGCTTGCGATCGACCAGGGCTACAAGTGGGTAGCCCTCATTACCTTCATTTTTTTTTTATTATATTATTTTTTAATTTACTTATTATTTTAATGTAGTTTACAAAATTAAATCTTGACCGAAATGACTTTGTGTTGACCACATCAGTGCTAAGTAGGATGGAAAAAATAAAATAAAAAGCCAAGTCAGCTTTCCATTATCTACATTAAACGAAGTTAACATAATGACTTGATTGTACCAATTTGACAAGTTTTAAGACTTAATTGCACTTTCTGTAAGTTTCAAAACTTAATTGCACTTTCATAATAAATTTTAAAACTTTCAGTGCATATATTCCAAAACTTAAAATTAAGGGAAAATTATTACTAACGCGCATTATGTGTGAATCGATTTTTCATGACCTTCCTTCTTTGGACGCTACAAACACTTTAGCATTAGATTAAAATTTCTGCGACAACCCAAATCATGTAAGTACGGAGGGACGGCCAGTACAACGCGTGTCTTATGTTCCACATCGCTTAGGGGGAGTCTTGGGCTAGTTGATAAGGCTTCTAGTTTTCTACTACTTGCGTAAATGTGTTTTAAAAAGGATTTCGTCCAAAGCGGACAATATTACACAGTAATAGCCTTCAATCTTTATAAATGGCATCAGAGCCTACTCCCGACCGCGTGTAGGGCTACATCGAGGGCGTATTCTCGAGAGGGGGAGAATGCGACAATTGAATGTGTGTGAGGCCATAGTGAGGGTGTTGTGCTCGAAGAAGGGGAGAATGTGACGACCTAGACTCAATAAGTACGGGGGACGGGCTAAGCAACGCCGTTGCAGTCCGCAAGTGAGACTAAGTGCATGTTCTTCTATCTCACATCGCTTGGGGAAGTTTTAGACTAATTGATAAGGCTTGGAGTTATCTACTATGCGTAAACTCATTTTAAAGCCGCGAGAGTTTCGGCTCAAAATGGACAATATTACACGGTAGTAGCCCCCGTGTCCTTACAAATTCTATGTTAGAAATGATGTGATTGGAACTTTCAGCTTTCGCTAATGACATGATCAAAACTAACCAAGCACGCACAATTCTCTTTTGAACATGAGCAACCTTCTTCTAGAATTCGAGTTTAAAGTGTCGTGATCAATCATATAACTAATATTTTACTTATACATATCAAATCTCATGAAGGTATACTTACTTTAATCTCATGAGAGGATATATTGCAACCTCTCTCTCACACTCTCTCACATTGTATTGATCTCCACAGCATCACCATCCCATGAAGTGGCAGAAAGAGAAGAAGACTGTTCCCGGTGAGTTGCTGAACCACAGCCATGAACTCACCAGGCTCCACATGAATCACTTTGGGCGACCTCAAGTAGACAATCCTGGTCACCCGTTTCCTGCGACGACTCGTGGTCGTGGGGGGGACGAGATCTTGCTCCCTGATCATCTCTGGGGGCTCCTGTTCACGGCCATCGGCTTCAGCCTCGGACCCTGCATGACGGTGGCTTGTCGTCCATGACCCTTCCCGTTTGAGGACACATCGTCTCCATCTCTCCCGTGGCGCGACTCGCGATGACACGCCTGAAACGATTAGGGTTTCTTTCCAGATATAATCAGTGAGACTTCGGCTGCATGAAATTTGCTTATATACGTACGAGGGAGAGGTTAAGGGAGGATAACCTGCAGAGACTACCGAGTAAACGGCTAAAACTCGTCCACGTCTTGGGAATCTGAAACGGTCCTTTCCGGCTGGGGCTCGGTCTAGAATCGTTAGTGGATTAGGAGTTGGACTCTGTGTCGGGCCCCGAAGCAGTCGGAGCGACCAGGTCAACAACTGGAAGCATTCGAAACAGATGATGTCGATGGGGATGTACGAAAACGTCAAACCGAAAGTTCTGCGCAGCCACCGCCGTGTACGTCCAAACGTTGTTTTTCAAATTATACTTCTACCAAACATTACATGTGCATTTTGAAGAATTACCCTTTTACCTAAAGTTGTCCGTAGTGTTTTTTTTCTCAAAGGGCTCCTCCAGAGTGCTTCCAAGCGCAGCCTCAAAATGGTACCGTTCTAACATTCTGGTCCTCGGGACTTCGTACTTACTTTGTTTTGGTCAATTTGTTGAAATAACATCGTTGCCCACGCTTCAAAGGGTTAGCCAACACAAATATAGTCAAGGGCCACATCTGATCATCTACTCGCACGACGAGGGCCATCAACTGATCATAGTCAAAAGTTCAGACTTAATCCGTGTTATCAAATTTTTTAGCCTTTCATAAATCTCTAGATAGTCAAATTTCTGCGTGCCGTGACACTGAATTATATAAAAGAAAAATATACCTTCAGCTTTAGGTAGTGGACCTACCCTGTGGCCGTGCCATGACACTGGGTTATGAACAAAAGTACATGGTGTGTATTCTATTGTTACGATATACCACATCAGGCAACACACAAAAACCGTGAGAAAATTACTAAAAAGTCATAAATCTGTTATATATTATGCCAATTGAATCCTGAACTTTTTTATTTGCGCCAATTTGGTCCATCCAGCCGATTTTGGCCATAAATCATAATGTGGACGTCGGACGTTCCGGCCGTCATAGCCAGCGCGACCACGCACACTGTAATGTTTTAATCCTTTGTTTTCTCTTTACTTCCTTCTTTTCTTTTTTTTGTTACCTACTGTGGGACGGTGACGAGAGCCCCATAAGTTCGCTAGTCCTGAGCAAGGGTAGCCTCGCAGGCCGCAAACGAAGGCAACCTTGACCTTGCCTGCGGATCGCGATTGGTGATGGCTCACCTCGAGATGGCCGGCGAGCTCTGGACGACCCTTGTCCGGCCATAAGCTCGCCGGCCACAATGGGTAACAAACAAAAAGAAAAGAAGGAAGAAGGAAAAATAAAAGAAAAATGAAATAAATTAAAAACTAAAAAAATATTCACGCCAGGGCCAGTGATTCCATTCATACATTCATGTGTTCATATTAGCGATTTTCACCAAAATTTATCAGACGAACTGAATTGGCACAAATAAAAAGATTTTCGACTCAATTAACCAAAAAAAAAAGATTAAAGACTGAATGACACAATTGGAATAGCAAAAATCGAATTAGGTCTAGGAATTTTTGGGTATTCCCGAAAAATGAAATCTAGGTGATCTCGTGTCATTTTCAGTTCTGCCCTCCATCCTCCTCCTCTCTTCTTATTTTCTATTGTAATGTGCTGCTATCAACCCCAATAAACGATACCCGACAATTTTTGGCATATCAAGGGAGCTCATGTCAATTGACTGTCGTTAATACCGTGCTATCAAAGTCTCCCGGTTGCAACAAATCAAACAGGTTAAAGAGCTTGATGACCACTATAAAGGGGATAAAATTACCCAAAAAGTCCTAAATTTGTCACGCATGTGCCAATTCAATCCTAACATTTCGATTGTGCTAAATATTTGTGAAAAATTGTCATCATAATAATGGTCTAGGTCAGTGTTAGATTTTGGCTAGAAACTGCTAAAATGTACGTCGATCGTCTTGTGTGACACAACCATGCCGTCCGTGGATAATTTTTTGAAAAAAAATCGATTTTTCCAATAATTTTTTCCATTTCATTTCTTTTCCCTTTTCTCTTCTTCGCCGAGCCTCAATGAGAGGCCTGACTGGCCATAGGAGAGGACCAATGAGGTCGAGCTCCCTCGAGGTCAGCGAGGCTCCACCTCACCCGATCCCGACAAGATTGAATGCGCACGAGATCTATGGCTTACAAGCCTCATCGGCGAGGTCGAGCTCGCAAATCCTGGCTAGCTTGAACTTCACTAGATCCCAATGAGCTTGAGCCTCTTCCAAGGCTGGTGGAGGCTCCACCTCACATGTGGCTAGTCTGTCGATCATTGCCTAGGCCCAGCAACCGACAGAGGAAGAAAGAAAAAAGAAAAGAAAGGAAAATAAAAAATAAAAGATGTAACCAATTCGATTTTTCTTATATTATAAAAGTGTCTACGTCAATGTCACAATGCCACATAGGGCAGGAGCGAGTGTGTTCACACCATTAATTTTCGGTCAATATTGACGCGAAATAACTAAATTGATAAATTTTCAAAAGGTTTTAGGATTAATTGGCACAATTAAAATATTTAAGACTAAACTACACGACGGCAATCCATTGAGTACTTTTTTGGTAATTTCTCCTCTAAAAAGCAAGAAGATCTGATCTTATAAAATTAGACAAAAAAGATCTGATAATACCCGACAAATTATAAGCATAAAAAAATGATAAATTAACCACACTATTAGACAATTAACAACCTAAAACATTTGTTATATTTTAGAGTACATTATTTTTTTTGGCCGATCAATTATACCATGCTTAATTCCAACTAAGTATCAACAGCTCCATATCAAAGGGGTACTCAGGGACCAAATTGTCAATAAGATAAGATGGAGATATGTGTCCTAACGGAAGTGAAACCCCCATGCACGTGCATGCGTCGGGTGCCCAATACCGGCAGCCTGCGTAATCGAAACCATAACCATTGCTCACGAGTCTGGATGATTTCCCCTTTGCGCGTGCATTTCCAAATCAGTAAATTTTCTCCCGGAGCGAATTGATCTTCCTTGTTTCTTCAGATTTTTCTCCGCAACTCAGCAAAGATTCCTGCGCAAGATCCCCTTTTTTTTTTTTTTTCCTTTTTTTCTTTCTGGGTCTTCGCGTGTGTTCATTCCTCTGAGTCTCGCGTTCTTCATCGATTCCGAATTCTTGGTTCTGTCGGTTCCATCGGGTCTTCCCCAGGACCAAGTCTTTTCTTTTGGTTTTTGCTCCTTTTGATTTCATCTGTCGTTTCTAGTTTTTTTCTCCGCTGGAGTGCAACGATTCTCTCTCGAATTGTTTGATGGGTCTCTGATCCGGATCAGAGAGCCACAATTTGATTGCATTTTGGCGTAGCGGGATTGACAAAGAACCCCCTAACAACCGCTTGTTGAAATGCCTGAGGGAGGGTTCATACGGACTTTGTAGCTAGATTGGTGTGGAATTTTGATGGGGAACTCATGCGTGGGGCCGAAACTTGGTGCGAATGGATTCTTTAGCTCCGTCAGCGCGGCGATATGGCGTTCCAGACCGCCGGAGGCCTGCCTCCCTCCTCCATCAATGGTAGGACGCAA
>JAGVVM010013424.1:0-15005 GCA_019149425.1 Psidium friedrichsthalianum
TGGCAACCAAGCGATCACAGGTGGTGTAACCTGCGCGAGGTTGGCCAACGTTGATCTCGTGAATGTAGTGCTTGCATGCACCTGCGGGAGAGAACGGGGGCTCACCCTCTTCGTCATCACTATCGGAGTCGGTGCCATAGGTCGGTGGCATTGCAGAGTGTTTCTTGCATACGGCTCTAGTCAGCTTTTCGCGATGGTTCGGTGCTCAATGTACTCCACTGGTTCAAGAATGTTTTGGATGGAGATCAGCCGCGTGGCTGATCGTGATCAAGAGCGAGATGCCGACTTTGGTGCGGAGTTTCTTCATCAGTTTCTTGGTGGCTGAGATTAGTTGCCCTCCTAAATCGAAGCGCTTGTGCAGTGATTAATACGGGCTAATATTTTAGCTGCTTCTTTTTTCCTTTTCCTTTTTTAAATTTTAATACGTCGGAGGCCATATAAGACTATAGTTTTCTTCTATTCGGAATCATCTCATATCTGTCCCTATAGTTACATATGCTAACGCAATTATTCTTGGATCAATGTACATTAATCATATAAACTTGCATAATTCTGCACACTTGGTCTTCCTTAGTAATCCTTGAGTTTGCCTAATTGTCCTTATCTTTGTCCCAAGAGCAAAAGAAATGCTCTCTCATATTAGTTAGCCGGTCTCACGTGTCTGGACACGTGTCGAGCTCAGAAAATAATAAACAACGCAGGGTGTAATTAATATTTCTAATAGCTTCTCACTTTTTGTTTTTCCAATTTCCTTGTGTAACCACCATGTTCTCATCTTTCACAATAAAATGATAAAAAAAAATAATAAATTCCTCATTAACAGCACTCTATAAATTGTGCAAAGAGCATACATAAGACATATGCAGAGTGTTTTTTGCGTTACAAGATTTCAGAAGAATGCCCATGGGCCCTGTCATCTCCCTCTCTGACGATCGAATTGAAAGGTCAAGGTCGTCACATACAGAAACCATCAGACCGCGTCTCCGGGGGGACACCAGGAACGCACCAAAAGAATTTCAAGCTCTCATCTTCGATCAGCTCACTCGCCATCCTCTACCCTCCATCCTCCTGTTCTACACCCTCTCGAAAAAGCGAGTGCTTCATCTTCCCCACCGTGAGTCATCTAACTCGAACAACTGTCTAGAGGCTCGATTCTTCCTCTCGCTAGGATTAGGGCCCACGCTCTATAATTGACTGAACGGTGGGCCGATGGCATCAGTTCATCAATCCGAAGTCCACTGCCCTCTCTCACATGTCTACGAACACCCTGCTTGGCCTTGCTCGCAGCTCCTCCCCATCGAGTCGTTTGGAGGCCTCCAATGACTGCCTCTTGCTCGTCTAGTCCAGCAGCTTGTGTTGCGGTGGCTTCGCCATTGAGGTCTACTCATCTGAAGTTTTTTTTTTTTTTTTGTAGAAAAATGAATAAAAAAAAGGAACATGCAACCAAAAAGCCATTTGCATTTTTTTTCTAAACCCAACCCAAAGATGCTTCTAAAGAACTTTTATTAAACCCCATTTACATTTCCCAAAGCCACTTAGGCTAAAAGCATTTGCATTTGCTCAAAATTTATTTTCAAGCCCAAATCAAATGCACCCGATTCACTAAATGTTTGCATTTGATTGGCAACCATGGTACTACTTACGTCGTCCTATATAAAATTTGATACGATTTTTGTTCTGTTTCACGAGCTTTCATTCTGTCGGTCCAACCTAAGCGCCAAAACAAAAACAAAAAACCAAATAGGTTAAAGGTTGTACCTAATAATAATAAATAATATTAATTTTTGGCTCTTTAGGTGTACCCTAAGGGAACCAAAGAGTGTAAAGTTGTCACCTTAACGGCATCAACAACGTGACGAAATACGCAAATTTCACCTTAAGCATACCTAGAGGTCACCTTAAAGGTAACAAAAAAAGGCCAATCCATCTCAGTTTTTGTGCCTTAGGTCATACCACTCGACAAAGGAAATGATTTTTTTTCAGTATAGATCTATTTTAAGGCGACGAAATTTTTTATTTTTTACGCCCCCAAGTTTCATGTTGTCGCTTAAGTCTAAACCTAATCCAATTTATTATTTGGATAGAGATTCTAAGATAATAATTTATAGAATGGGGGCAAACAGTCATTTGAGGACAGTTTTCTTCTTGCGTGTTTGGGGGCTTGTGTCAGGACTAGGTGCGATAATTCCTTAGATTAGTGTGAATCAACGTGGTACTTAAAGGTGCACCCTATAATTTTTCCGCCATGAAAAAGCTTCGTCAAAGTTGGACAGACTCTCAAACACAAATCTACAATTTGCGTACCCTGACAGCTCTCGGAGGAGTAAAAGGGGAGGAAACTTCTCTACATTCGGTCACGAGTAGATCCAATGCTTTGATTGCAGCTAGATGATGCTGCCCTGGTAATTTAAGGATTCATGCGATTTCACTTATGAAACACAAGACTGACTTTCATTTCAAATGCAGCGGAACTCTGGATCCAATGTACAGATAAAGACACAGTAGCCAGCTAAAACAGAACTCCCCTAGTACTAGTTTGCCATCACCAATAATATGCCTATAGTACGAGGCCTCGTAGCATCTATCATATAACGGTAATCGAACACGCCTAAGAACGTCTTGACGAAGAAGGAACAACCCGTGGTTGTTCTCATCTGCCGCTGTTAACTGGTGTCATGACATCGTTTTTCATGCTATCTGAAGGACCAATGTTCATGGTTTCAATACCATCCATGTACAAATGGGGGTAGGTCATCTCTCCTAGCAGATGAAGTGCCTCTTCTCCATGCAAATCGACGCTACTCATCCATGGATGATTCGGTTTCTCTTTTAGTCCCTCCAACTCAATTGCCACTTCCTTCATGGTTGGCCTCTCCTCGCCTTTTACTGTCAAGCATCTCTTGCAACATTGGCAACTTCCCTCACTCGCTCGTTGTTCCCTTCATTTGCAATTGCTCCATCAACAATTTGGAACAATTGATTGTTATTCAATGCCGAAAGAAAATGCACTGCCAAGGTCCGCTCTTTCTCGGGTCGGTCGAAAGAAAGCGCCTTCTTCCCAGTTATCAGCTCCACCAGTACAACCCCAAAGCTGTAAACATCGCTCTTTTCGGTTAGTTGGTTTGTGTGTAAGTATTCAGGGTCCAAGTATCCCAATGTCCCCTGAACTAGGGTGGACACTTGGGCTTGATTAAGTGGGACTAATCTTGAAGCTCCAAAGTCAGAAACTTTTGCAGTGTAATGTCATCTAGTAGGATGTTTGCCGACTTGACATCATGATGGATTATCGGAATGGAAGCTGTGGAGTGCAAGTATGAAAGGACACCAGCAGTATCTGAAGCAATTCTCAACCGGTATCCCAGGACATCTTGGAGGCCTTGTTGCGGTTGTGGATGTGGTCAAACAGAGTTCCATTGCTTACGAACTCATACACTAACAAAGGCACTTCGGTCTCCAAACAGCACCCTAAAAGCTTGACCACGTTACGGTGATTAATCTGAGAAAGCACTATGACTTCGTTGATGAACTGCTCGATTTGGGTCTTCTCCACAAGTTTGGACTTCTTGATTGCGACAACCATGTCGTTTGGCAACAACCCTTTGTAAACCGTGCCGTACCCACCTCGCCCGACTATTCTGCTCTCATCGTAATTGTTTGTGGCCTTCTCTAGCTCTTCGGCTCTGAAGATTTTCGTGGTGTTGGTGGTTCGATCACATTCGTGCAGTTGTTGCTGCAAGAGCAAGCCACCATTTTGCTTGAAGTACTGTTCTTTGAGCCTAATGAGTTTCCTTTTCTGGATTACTAGATACAGAAAGCCTGTGCAGAATAGCAGCACTATTATCCCTAAGCTAGCACCTGCATGACATAGCCAATTATTTTACTAAAACAATTGATGAATCTAAATTTCATAAAACCGCCATGAAGAGGAAGCTATAACTTTAAAATTTTTCTTTAGACAACATCATACAGCTTCCTCATTAAAAAGGGAACTAAGCTATCAACGAGACTTGATTAAGATTTGAAAAATCTCAAGGCAATGAACATCTTTTCTATTATCAATGGAGTTTGAATAGCCATATACAAGACAAGCTTATCCCTTTTAAGTGTGTACAATTATTTCTTTTATATAATCAATTTAAGTAAATAGAAATAAACTGTTCCTTTTCGATCTGAGCTGTGCTACCATAAATGCTGCGAGTGTCGCTGCTTGCAACCACCGGGCGGTGGTAATTGCTCTCAAAAGACCACCCCGTGGTGTTTGTGACACATAAAACATCGTCGAGACTCTGACTCTCTCTCTCTCTCTCTGTCTCTCTCTCTCTCTCTCTCTAGATTTGAGGTCGTGGGACCTCTAATGGGGTCGCACTCCCTAGGCAATAGGAAACACCGTGGTATATGGTGGCCTGGGTCGCCATTCTTTCGCCATTTTCTTTCTCTATTTGCAGCCAGCTCTCCTTGACTATGGGTTAGTTTCTGTTTCGAAGTTCTTTTATTTTTCTCCAAAATCCTTCTTTCGAGTTTGATTTCTCTTTATTGTAGTAGAGACATTAGGTTATCGTCAAGATCAGCTACTTGAAAATAGTATTGCTTGAGGCAGACGCCGAAGTAAACTGAAAGAACATACCGACAAGTATCTGAACCAAATGTGACGGATTAGGATTTGGATTAGCATTAGCAGTGCATCCTTGCCCATCCTTCCTGCCATCACCATGATAACCCTTTGGGCATGAACAATTATAACTCCCAACAACGTTGGTGCAAGTTCCACTGCACTGGTTCTTATTTGGAGCAGCACATTCATCAATATCTACAAAAAAAAACACACACACAAATCCTAAGTGATGGACTTAAGAAGAATTGAAATGATATCAATACTAAGGACAGAGTAAAAAATGTCAATGGAAAAATACCTTGACAACCATTCTCGAGGTAAGGATTGCCTCGGTAACCTTCTAGACAAGTGCACTTGTACCCTGATCCATTTTCGGCGTTTGTGCAATTGGTGTTCTCGGTGCACATGTAGCTCGTGATGTTCTTCTGGGCATCCTCGCATGTTTGACTCCCTACTGCCCAGTCAAGAACTAGGGGCGCCGTGTCGAATTCAGGTCGCCAAAGATCACCAGAACTGAAGTTGTAGAAATCACTCGCTGCGACGAAAGCGTAGCTGCAAGGGTTGAAACCCAGGACTTCTGTATGGTTTTCATAGCTAGCAAAGGATATATTGTAGTCGAATGAATTTCTAGGTATGCTCGTCTCGCAGCAACCGATACCCGAGCACGAGCCGTTGGTCACTTCGGAAATGTCATTGCATGCTGACAAACATCCAAAGGAGAAACTCCCTTGGCGGTCCAAGAAGGACGCGACCGTATCGCAGCCGACGGCGATGAACTTGTTCTTGGTGTTGGATATGGGGAATTGAGCAAGGGTGAGCTCGGGAAAGAAGCTTGAACTAGCATCATACCCAGAAGAGTTGTAGCAGGCTTGCCCGATGAACACGGCTACTCGCATCTCGTGATCCTCGAGAGAGATGTCGAGTATTTGCATTTCACTGCCTTTATTATCAAAATAAGGCGTTGGAGGGTGGGTAGAGTTGTCACACTCGACTGCAAATGAGGAAGGACCATTACGGCAGTTGGGAACACTGTCGCGCAATCCGAAGGGGTATGGAATCGAGAGGTTTCCGCAACTGCTTCGACATCCGGGCTTCGTCATCGAATCATCAGCTTCCACTAAGGAACTGTGGTATGGACCCAATACAGCCCCAAGCACCATGACTTTTAAGAGAAGCCTGTGGATAACCATGGTTCTTCCTTCAACTCTCTCTTTTGATGGATTAATCTGATGGGTTGTGTTAGGGGTATATAAGGAGAAGTAAGGCGGGTGTTTTCTTCTTTCGTTTTTATGTTTCTGGTCAAGTAACTCACTGTATTAATTGGCCTACGGTTCTAGCTGTGGAGACTTGCGCGAGACGACTCCCAGCGACAATTCCGCGCGTTTGACAAAGTCTTGTGCGGTACGGTGCAAGGTTACATTTTTCCAAATCTTTCGCTGCTACTTATTGAGAAGAACAAGGTACTGTGAGCCAGAGAATGGAGTACTCTCTCGTGGAAAAAAAAGAGCTGCTCTTACTTTTTCTAATAATCTCTGAAAGGATTCTTAGGATTCTAGAAGTTAAAGGAAAACAAAAGTCTTGGTCTTCTCTGCTGTAATTTAATACTAGAATTTTGCGATTTATGTGAATGCGATTGAGAGTAAGAGAAAAATAAATGAAGAACAATAAAAGGCACTAACCATGTACGTGATTTGATCCTAATATCTAGAGAATCAAAGTTTATAAATCGCTCACAAGCTCGAGTGTTTTCATGTCTAGATTAAATCCAAATCCCAAATATTTACAAATAAACAACTCATCTTGGATATAGGTCTCACCACACAACTCTCAACTATTAAGCTCCCCCACCCCCCAAAAAAAAGGAAAATATTGAGTGGTTGTCAAGCGCCACATCAGTTGCTGATGTGCCACTCATTAGCCAATATTACGTTACCACGTGTCATTGAAAGTAATTCGGTGATCACCTGGTATCTGTCTTGCAGATTTTTTCTCTCGATCTAGAAATAAAATTATTTTTAGATTTGAGTGCTCTTTCATTTTGATCTAAAAATAGATCTAAAATTTACAAGACATTTGCTGTACTTTTTCAACCTCTTTATGTCATTGTTATCTCTTTTCGGTGATGGTGCTAGAAACGCCGAACCTAGGCTTGCATTGTTTAGTAATTCTCCTGAAGGACGTCTATTTAAGCAAAAATGCACGTTCTTCATTCAAGTTATCCAATGAAAAATTGAATAGCCTGTAAATAACAATTATAGCGCACGTAGATGAATTAATACACTATCATAAGGGTAATGTGGCAGAACTTCGATTAGATATAACATACGTGATTGTCCATTGACAAATTAACCTAACCCCAACGTACCCACCAATCTCCTTGGTGTTGAAAGAAAGTATGGGATATGAGCAGAAAATTGTTGATTCTGGTCGGTTCGGTTTCGATTTGAAATCCGAAAAGAACAAAATCAAACCTAATTATGTCTTCGCCACGGAATATGGTCCGAGATCTGACCATGGCAAAGTGAAAAGGGCTTTAGGATTGCGAAATTGATTTCTCAGAAATTTCTGAGGGTCACCCGTGAAGTTCCAGGTAAATACTAAGTCACGGCTTCGATTCGTTGACAATTTCTCATGTACGACAATACGTCGCATCACGATTTGTCGTCGCCCACTAACTTTGACTGTTTCCGTTGATGGAGAGCATCAATGATGCGGGGTGCTTTCAATCCATAGTCTAGACTTGAGAAGTCAAGCAAAACAGTCCAAAACTGGAGAACGAGAAGACAGAAGGAAAATCAACAAGATCAGGCTGGTTAGAGCTGGAGAATGTAATGCACGAAACGTGTTTCAATTTTATACTCGAAAAATTGAATTTTATTCTGTTTGTAGATTTTACAAATACAATATTTCTTCTGTATTTCGGATTCTAGAATATCCAAGTTGTGCACACAACCTGTTTGGTGTTATTCCTGAACAACAAAAAGGAAACGTTTATTCTCTTCTGGCCTTATACCCACGATTGTGTATTAGTTCAACTTGGAGGCCAAGCATCAGCTGATTCAAATTATCGTTGCTTTATGGCAAAAGTCTGGCGAGTTTGTTTTCCTACATCTAACACTTCACTTGATTTTGCATTCAAAAGTCAAAAAGCATCAGGCAGAAGTAGAGAACCACATCCTGTCTATTGGTCGGAGGAAAACATAACCTCAACCCCAATGATCTCTACGGACGATTAACCCATGAGCAGAAGTCTTAGGAAGAGCGACCCGAACGTGAAATTCATTTCAGGTGGTGGCTTGCGGAGCTGAACGTGCGTCGCATAATCGACACGCAAAAATTTTGTTCTATAAGTAGTAAGTCGAGACCATAGACAAATTATTTTTGAGCAAAAACAAGTCTACACTCCATATTATTTTAACTTCGGTGCACTCAAATGTGATTGTTGTTTTGATGAATTAATTTGATGGGTTCGGGGCTATATAAGGAGAAGTAAGACATTTTTTTTCTTTTTGGTTTTTCCGCTGTTTTTTGGTCAAGTAGTTGTAGTTATTAACATCATATGTTCATGGCCACTTGCACGAGATGATTCGACGACAATTCATTAGGTGACTAGGTCTTGCCACAGTGCAATGCGCATCTAGGTGCTCCTACTTTTCAAATGATCTCCGGAAGATCAATTTAGGAATTTAGAGCGTAAGAAAACGTCTCTCCCTCCTTGGGGAAAAAGAAAAAAGCCCAGTCTTCTCCTTTTCATATCGATTTTTCATATTGTGCATTGAAATGTTCTTTTCTTTTGAAACGTTCATCTTAACGCAACAACCAAAAGTTTATGGGGAAATGATTAGACCAAACGCTATGTACGTTTGAGAATTTTCAAAAACATAATATTGGACTGTAACTTCTTATTGCTGCACAGCAATGACAGATGAAAAAGCCAACTTATTGATCATTTGCGTCCTTTTCATATAATATTCTTGACGTCAAGAATATTATATGAAAAGGACGCAAATGATCAATAAGTTGGCTTTTTTCATCTGTCATTGCTGTGCAGCAATAAGAAGTTACAGTCCAATATTATGTTTTGAAAATTCTCAAACGTACATAGCGTTTGGTCTAATCATTTCCCCATAAACTTTTGGTTGTTGCGTTAAGATGAACGTTTCAAAAGAAAAGAACATTTCAATGCACAATATGAAAAATCGATATGAAAAGGAGAAGACTGGGCTTTTTTCTTTTTCCCCAAGGAGGGAGAGACGTTTTCTTACGCTCTAAATTCCTAAATTGATCTTCCGGAGATCATTTGAAAAGTAGGAGCACCTAGATGCGCATTGCACTGTGGCAAGACCTAGTCACCTAATGAATTGTCGTCGAATCATCTCGTGCAAGTGGCCATGAACATATGATGTTAATAACTACAACTACTTGACCAAAAAACAGCGGAAAAACCAAAAAAGAAAAAAAATGTCTTACTTCTCCTTATATAGCCCCGAACCCATCAAATTAATTCATCAAAACAACAATCACATTTGAGTGCACCGAAGTTAAAATAATATGGAGTGTAGACTTGTTTTTGCTCAAAAAATAATTTGTCTATGGTCTCGACTTACTACTTATAGAACAAAATTTTTGCGTGTCGATTATGCGACGCACGTTCAGCTCCGCAAGCCACCACCTGAAATGAATTTCACGTTCGGGTCGCTCTTCCTAAGACTTCTGCTCATGGGTTAATCGTCCGTAGAGATCATTGGGGTTGAGGTTATGTTTTCCTCCGACCAATAGACAGGATGTGGTTCTCTACTTCTGCCTGATGCTTTTTGACTTTTGAATGCAAAATCAAGTGAAGTGTTAGATGTAGGAAAACAAACTCGCCAGACTTTTGCCATAAAGCAACGATAATTTGAATCAGCTGATGCTTGGCCTCCAAGTTGAACTAATACACAATCGTGGGTATAAGGCCAGAAGAGAATAAACGTTTCCTTTTTGTTGTTCAGGAATAACACCAAACAGGTTGTGTGCACAACTTGGATATTCTAGAATCCGAAATACAGAAGAAATATTGTATTTGTAAAATCTACAAACAGAATAAAATTCAATTTTCGAGTATAAAATTGAAACACGTTTCGTGCATTACATTCTCCAGCTCTAACCAGCCTGATCTTGTTGATTTTCCTTCTGTCTTCTCGTTCTCCAGTTTTGGACTGTTTTGCTTGACTTCTCAAGTCTAGACTATGGATTGAAAGCACCCCGCATCATTGATGCTCTCCATCAACGGAAACAGTCAAAGTTAGTGGGCGACGACAAATCGTGATGCGACGTATTGTCGTACATGAGAAATTGTCAACGAATCGAAGCCGTGACTTAGTATTTACCTGGAACTTCACGGGTGACCCTCAGAAATTTCTGAGAAATCAATTTCGCAATCCTAAAGCCCTTTTCACTTTGCCATGGTCAGATCTCGGACCATATTCCGTGGCGAAGACATAATTAGGTTTGATTTTGTTCTTTTCGGATTTCAAATCGAAACCGAACCGACCAGAATCAACAATTTTCTGCTCATATCCCATACTTTCTTTCAACACCAAGGAGATTGGTGGGTACGTTGGGGTTAGGTTAATTTGTCAATGGACAATCACGTATGTTATATCTAATCGAAGTTCTGCCACATTACCCTTATGATAGTGTATTAATTCATCTACGTGCGCTATAATTGTTATTTACAGGCTATTCAATTTTTCATTGGATAACTTGAATGAAGAACGTGCATTTTTGCTTAAATAGACGTCCTTCAGGAGAATTACTAAACAATGCAAGCCTAGGTTCGGCGTTTCTAGCACCATCACCGAAAAGAGATAACAATGACATAAAGAGGTTGAAAAAGTACAGCAAATGTCTTGTAAATTTTAGATCTATTTTTAGATCAAAATGAAAGAGCACTCAAATCTAAAAATAATTTTATTTCTAGATCGAGAGAAAAAATCTGCAAGACAGATACCAGGTGATCACCGAATTACTTTCAATGACACGTGGTAACGTAATATTGGCTAATGAGTGGCACATCAGCAACTGATGTGGCGCTTGACAACCACTCAATATTTTCCTTTTTTTGGGGGGGTGGGGGAGCTTAATAGTTGAGAGTTGTGTGGTGAGACCTATATCCAAGATGAGTTGTTTATTGTAAATATTTGGGATTTGGATTTAATCTAGACATGAAAACACTCGAGCTTGTGAGCGATTTATAAACTTGATTCTCTAGATATTAGGATCAAATCACGTACATGGTTAGTGCCTTTTATTGTTCTTCATTTATTTTTCTCTTACTCTCAATCGCATCACATAAATCGCAAAATTCTAGTATTAAATTACAGCAGAGAAGACCAAGACTTTTGTTTTCCTTTAACTTCTAGAATCCTAAGAATCCTTTCAGAGATTATTAGAAAAAGTAAGAGCAGCTCTTTTTTTCCACGAGAGAGTACTCCATTCTCTGGCTCACAGTACCTTGTTCTTCTCAATAAGTAGCAGCGAAAGATTTGGAAAAATGTAACCTTGCACCGTACCGCACAAGACTTTGTCAAACGCGCGGAATTGTCGCTGGGAGTCGTCTCGCGCAAGTCTCCACAGCTAGAACCGTAGGCCAATTAATACAGTGAGTTACTTGACCAGAAACATAAAAACGAAAGAAGAAAAACACCCGCCTTACTTCTCCTTATATACCCCTAACACAACCCATCAGATTAATCCATCAAAAGAGAGAGTTGAAGGAAGAACCATGGTTATCCACAGGCTTCTCTTAAAAGTCATGGTGCTTGGGGCTGTATTGGGTCCATACCACAGTTCCTTAGTGGAAGCTGATGATTCGATGACGAAGCCCGGATGTCGAAGCAGTTGCGGAAAACCTCTCGATTCCATACCCCTTCGGATTGCGCGACAGTGTTCCCAACTGCCGTAATGGTCCTTCCTCATTTGCAGTCGAGTGTGACAACTCTACCACCCTCCAACGCCTTATTTTGATAATAAAGGCAGTGAAATGCAAATACTCGACATCTCTCTCGAGGATCACGAGATGCGAGTAGCCGTGTTCATCGGGCAAGCCTGCTACAACTCTTCTGGGTATGATGCTAGTTCAAGCTTCTTTCCCGAGCTCACCCTTGCTCAATTCCCCATATCCAACACCAAGAACAAGTTCATCGCCGTCGGCTGCGATACGGTCGCGTCCTTCTTGGACCGCCAAGGGAGTTTCTCCTTTGGATGTTTGTCAGCATGCAATGACATTTCCGAAGTGACCAACGGCTCGTGCTCGGGTATCGGTTGCTGCGAGACGAGCATACCTAGAAATTCATTCGACTACAATATATCCTTTGCTAGCTATGAAAACCATACAGAAGTCCTGGGTTTCAACCCTTGCAGCTACGCTTTCGTCGCAGCGAGTGATTTCTACAACTTCAGTTCTGGTGATCTTTGGCGACCTGAATTCGACACGGCGCCCCTAGTTCTTGACTGGGCAGTAGGGAGTCAAACATGCGAGGATGCCCAGAAGAACATCACGAGCTACATGTGCACCGAGAACACCAATTGCACAAACGCGAAAATGGATCAGGGTACAAGTGCACTTGTCTAGAAGGTTACCGAGGCAATCCTTACCTCGAGAATGGTTGTCAAGGTATTTTTCCATTGACATTTTTTACTCTGTCCTTAGTATTGATATCATTTCAATTCTTCTTAAGTCCATCACTTAGGATTTGTGTGTGTGTTTTTTTTGTAGATATTGATGAATGTGCTGCTCCAAATAAGAACCAGTGCAGTGGAACTTGCACCAACGTTGTTGGGAGTTATAATTGTTCATGCCCAAAGGGTTATCATGGTGATGGCAGGAAGGATGGGCAAGGATGCACTGCTAATGCTAATCCAAATCCTAATCCGTCACATTTGGTTCAGATACTTGTCGGTATGTTCTTTCAGTTTACTTCGGCGTCTGCCTCAAGCAATACTATTTCAAGTAGCTGATCTTGACGATAACCTAATGTCTCTACTACAATAAAGAGAAATCAAAACTCGAAAGAAGGATTTTGGAGAAAAATAAAAGAACTTCGAAACAGAAACTAACCCATAGTCAAGGAGAGCTGGCTGCAAATAGAGAAAGAAAATGGCGAAAGAATGGCGACCCAGGCCACCATATACCACGGTGTTCCTATTGCCTAGGGAGTGCGACCCCATTAGAGGTCCCACGACCTCAAATCTAGAGAGAGAGAGAGAGAGAGACAGAGAGAGAGAGAGAGAGAGTCAGAGTCTCGACGATGTTTTATGTGTCACAAACACCACGGGGTGGTCTTTTGAGAGCAATTACCACCGCCGGTGGTTGCAAGCAGCGACACTCGCAGCATTTATGGTAGCACAGCTCAGATCGAAAAGGAACAGTTTATTTCTATTTACTTAAATTGATTATATAAAAGAAATAATTGTACACACTTAAAAGGGATAAGCTTGTCTTGTATATGGCTATTCAAACTCCATTGATAATAGAAAAGATGTTCATTGCCTTGAGATTTTTCAAATCTTAATCAAGTCTCGTTGATAGCTTAGTTCCCTTTTTAATGAGGAAGCTGTATGATGTTGTCTAAAGAAAAATTTTAAAGTTATAGCTTCCTCTTCATGGCGGTTTTATGAAATTTAGATTCATCAATTGTTTTAGTAAAATAATTGGCTATGTCATGCAGGTGCTAGCTTAGGGATAATAGTGCTGCTATTCTGCACAGGCTTTCTGTATCTAGTAATCCAGAAAAGGAAACTCATTAGGCTCAAAGAACAGTACTTCAAGCAAAATGGTGGCTTGCTCTTGCAGCAACAACTGCACGAATGTGATCGAACCACCAACACCACGAAAATCTTCAGAGCCGAAGAGCTAGAGAAGGCCACAAACAATTACGATGAGAGCAGAATAGTCGGGCGAGGTGGGTACGGCACGGTTTACAAAGGGTTGTTGCCAAACGACATGGTTGTCGCAATCAAGAAGTCCAAACTTGTGGAGAAGACCCAAATCGAGCAGTTCATCAACGAAGTCATAGTGCTTTCTCAGATTAATCACCGTAACGTGGTCAAGCTTTTAGGGTGCTGTTTGGAGACCGAAGTGCCTTTGTTAGTGTATGAGTTCGTAAGCAATGGAACTCTGTTGACCACATCCACAACCGCAACAAGGCCTCCAAGATGTCCTGGGATACCCGGTTGAGGAATTGCTTCAGATACTGCTGGTGTCCTTTCATACTTGCACTCCACAGCTTCCATTCCGATAATCCATCATGATGTCAAGTCGGCAAACATCCTACTAGATGACAATTACACTGCAAAAGTTTCTGACTTTGGAGCTTCAAGATTAGTCCCACTTAATCAAGCCCAAGTGTCCACCCTAGTTCAGGGGACATTGGGATACTTGGACCCTGAATACTTACACACAAACCAACTAACCGAAAAGAGCGATGTTTACAGCTTGGGGTTGTACTGGTGGAGCTGATAACTGGGAAGAAGGCGCTTTCTTTCGACCGACCCGAGAAAGAGCGGACCTTGGCAGTGCATTTTCTTTCGGCATTGAATAACAATCAATTGTTCCAAATTGTTGATGGAGCAATTGCAAATGAAGGGAACAACGAGCGAGTGAGGGAAGTTGCCAATGTTGCAAAGAGATGCTTGACAGTAAAAGGCGAGGAGAGGCCAACCATGAAGGAAGTGGCAATTGAGTTGGAGGGACTAAAAGAGAAACCGAATCATCCATGGATGAGTAGCGTCGATTTGCATGGAGAAGAGGCACTTCATCTGCTAGGAGAGATGACCTACCCCCATTTGTACATGGATGGTATTGAAACCATGAACATTGGTCCTTCAGATAGCATGAAAAACGATGTCATGACACCAGTTAACAGCGGCAGATGAGAACAACCACGGGTTGTTCCTTCTTCGTCAAGACGTTCTTAGGCGTGTTCGATTACCGTTATATGATAGATGCTACGAGGCCTCGTACTATAGGCATATTATGGTGATGGCAAACTAGTACTAGGGGAGTTCTGTTTTAGCTGGCTACTGTGTCTTTATCTGTACATTGGATCCAGAGTTCCGCTGCATTTGAAATGAAAGTCAGTCTTGTGTTTCATAAGTGGAAATCGCATGAATCCTTAAATTACCAGGGCAGCATCATCTAGCTGCAATCAAAGCATTGGATCTACTCGTGACCGAATGTAGAGAAGGTTTCCTCCCTTTTACTCCTCCGAGAGCTGTCAGGGTACGCAAATTGTAGATTTGTGTTTGAGAGTCTGTCCAACTTTGACGAAGCTTTTTCATGGCGGAAAAATTATAGGGTGCACCTTTAAGTACCACGTTGATTCACACTAATCTAAGGAATTATCGCACT
>JAGVVM010013425.1:0-12154 GCA_019149425.1 Psidium friedrichsthalianum
AAATCATGTGGTAAGCAATAACTATTTCATGAATTCAACTCAAAATAAGCACGTACAAAAATACACAATCTTCACGTTAGTTAGATTCTAGCGTGCCAATCTACGATGAAATGTTAACACGTAAATTCACCGTCGAATATTTCAATTCATGCCATGAACATACAACGATGCATCCAGGAATTCAAAAGACTCATATATCAGATTGAATAAATAACTGTTAATCAGTAATTTGAGATATGACAACTCAATTCGCATACGATTCATGAGTAATCCATTACGCAGTTCTCCTTCGAATTTCTATCGGTCTTCTATAATAACTACTTCAATTTTACGGCAATACTTCGGCAGTAATCCGGTGTAAAACATTGGCATAAGCAACTACGATATTTTTACTCAATTCAACTACGACTAAATCAATTTCCACTAAGCAGAAAATTCAGCAACAAATTCAAGTATAAGCAAGCCACAACCCGAAAAATTTCAACCGGATATCCCGTTCTAGTATTAACTAAATCTCGAGACCAAGTATAGAAATGAGCTCACCGATCTACTAAGCTCGGGCAGTCTCGAGGTCGCACGATCGGCAGCAAAAGAAGAGCAACACAAGATCCTTTGTAGTCCCCCCCAAAAATGAAAATAAAGAGAGAGACCGAGAGTTGTGAGGATGAGTAGAAAGAAAGTGAGCCACGGGAGTTTTTACCAAGAGTTATGCGGATGATTTCTCCAAAACCAACCAAAAGGAAAAAGGATTATGAGCAATCCATGAAGTATCTTCTGGAAGTGGTATGGTGGTCCAATGGGATGTTAGCACCGGTCACTCCACTAACTCCACCGACTAAGAAAAGAAAAGTGTCTGCCATGAATTTGCAATCAAAAGGGACCAGAAATGGTTTCGTCGGTCGATAGAAAAAAAATCATTTGAAAGGTCAAACGACTTTCGATCGAAGCGATTCAAGTTGCGTTGAGTTCAGAAGGTGTTAAACTACAATATATCCGAAAATCATAAAGATTCAACGGTCAGATCTCCGACGACAGCTTATTGACTATCGCATTCAGATAAAAAAAAATAGGAGTTCACCGCACTTGGGACTTGGATTTCTGCCGAATTGAAGTCCCATGGTCAAAGAAGATATTTGACCATGCATTAAAATAGCAACTCAAGCCTTTTGCCGTGGGTGAAAAAAGGGAAGAAGAAGAGAGAAAAAAAGTCTTTATTCCAACTCATCCCATGCATTAATGTAGTTTGATATTTGGTCCAATAAGAAGAGACTTTGTGTCTTGGTTGGTGGAGAGCATTAACCATCAATTAATGCTAATTATGGACTAAAGGTTAAAATGAAGACATAATTTATTAATTATCTAAATTGAAAAAAAAAAAAAAGAGTGATCGGCAACGTTTCGACGATTTCGGAATTTTTCGGAAAACGCGTCTTTGGTACCAGAACGACGCAACGACCCCAACTAACACAGACCAAGCTTCGAATTTCTAAAATCTATCATGATCGATCAAATAAAAAGTCTAGAGTGAACCAGGGGCAAAACGGTCATTTTTCATTTTCGCCTTTCTTCGCGGCGCTCCAAAATAAAATTGCGACTCCGAAGCTCAATGAGGATAAACTGAACCCAAAACACCATTGCGATATCTGCAAAATTTCGGTTGTCCGAATTCGGAAATTTCGTTTCGTGGTCGAATCCATTAATTTGCGACTTTAGTAAATACTCAGGCCAACGGGCGACTGTTAGGAGATACGCGTATCGACGTATTAGGTCCACGTACTTCAAGTCCTAAATAGCCTTTCCCTTTTCGGTTGGCCATCCCGAGGTGATCAATCTCAACTGAGATTTAACCCAAGCGCAATAATGAAGTATATCCATTCTGTTCAAAAATTCCGAAAAAAAAAGATCGAAAATTCGGGATATCACAGGCTTTCACCATGAGCCTTACTCTCCTAAGTGCACCATCAGAGTGGACTTCCAAAAGCGTATGACACGATTAACGGGGAATTTTTGGAGATGGTCTTGCTTGCATTTGGCTTCCTGATTTATAATGTGAAACTCATTATGGAATGTGTTTACTCACCCAAATTCTCTATCTCCATCAATGGGGAACTGCATGGATGCTTCTCAAGTGGGAGGGGTATTCGCCAAGGGGATCCTGTGTCTCCCTACCTATTCACATTGACCATGGAAATCTTTTTCGGTATCTTGAATTTTCAAGCTCAGCTCCCGGGATTCAAGTATTTCTGGAGATGCAAGGCCTCACGGCTGACCCACTTGTTCTTTGCTGATGATGTTCTTCTTTTTTCAGAAGCTAACATAGACTCTGTCGCTCTGGTGAAGGCTGGTCTGGACAAATTCTCCGCATGTCTGGTTTATGTCCCAATGTGAACAAAAGTGAATTATATTACTCTGGCCGCTCTACCAATCTAAAGAACTAGCTGCTAGCTTCCCTCGGCTTTGTTAAAGGTACGCTTCCATTTTTCTATCTTGGGGTTCCTATTATTGCTAAAAGGCTCAACAAGATAGACTGCAACCATTTGGTTAATACCATCACAATTAGAGCCCAATCTTGGTCCCAATGTTTTCTGTCTTTTGCAGGACGTTTACAGCTTATCAAATCGGTTCTCCATGTTATTAATATTTATTGGGCAAGTGTTTTTATTCTTCCTAAGTCTGTCCTAAACCGAATTGAAGTTGTCTTACAGCAATTCCTTTGGAAAGGTCCCTCGCTTGGGGTGGGTGGGGCTAAAGTCCCTTGGTTCGAAGTTTGTCTTCCCAAAGAAGAAGGGGGCTTGGGTATACGTCATCTTTTTTATTGTAACCAAGCGGCCATGCTCAATCACATCTGGTTTTTATTCTCTAATAAGGAGTCTCTTTGGTGTAGATGGATTCACTCTACATTTCTTAAAAATAAGAATTTCTAGGTAGCTAAAGCACCGACTATCTGCTCTTGGTCTTGGAAGAAAATCTTGAGACTTCGACCTTTGTTTCTTGCTCGGTCCCAGTGGCGGATTTTGGCAATGGAGATTCTATATCATTCTGGTTCGATTCTTGGCATCCGCGGGGGCCATTACATATGCTCTTCTCGAACATGGAAATATATTTATCAGGCATTCCGCGGAAGGCGTCGGTCCGTGAATTTTGTGATGGGGTCTTTCTCCCTTCATCGACCCTAAACCAGCCTGCTTCCTGGCCTGAGTTCCCCCCGGTTTTAACCCCTAATAGATGGGATCAGCTCATTAATGTTGTCACCCCTAGGGTGTTTTCTCTGTCTCTTCCACTTGGGATGATATTAGACGTAAAGGCAGAGTAGTCGATTGGAACCAATTCATTTGGGATCGGCATATCACCCCCTGCCATGCCTTCCATATGTGGCTCACTACTCTCAACAAGTTGCCCACCCAGGTATTCTTGCTGAATTATCGTAGAATTACTGAAGGTGTTTGCCCCTTTCACCCATGTAGACCGGACTCTATTGACCACCCTTTCTTCGAATGCAACTTCAAGGACTCCTTGGCTCATTTTTGGGCGGCCAAATGCAACCTCTTGTGGACTAATAGATCGTGGCTAGATAACCTTAATTGGGCCATCAACCACTTCAGTGCCCACCAATTTCACCACTATATTGCTCGCTTCTCTTTTGCTGCGTAGTGCCATCTGATTTGGATGGAGCGAAACCACATTATTTTTAGAAATTAGACTCATGATACCGCAGCGCTTAAGAAGCACCTTTATAAGACTGTCTAGGACAAGGCCCTTACTCTGCAGGGCATTAATGATACCCCCAGGAACAGATGGATTATGACTTCTTGGACTGCTCCCTTTCGGTCCTTGCCTGACCCGGCTCTTTTGTATAGTTTTTGGGTCATTTTGTGTAGTCTTTTGGCCTCTATTTTGGCCTTGCCGTGTCTATCTTTGTCTTGTTGGGGTCCTATCCCCTTGTAGCCCGTTGCACTCTATCCTGTTAGCCCTGTACCCACTGCAACATTAGTGTTACATCAGGTGGAGGGTTGTTTTTGTACGGGTTATCGTGTTTCAGTCTCTTTTGTTTGCGCTTTTGATTAGTCAATACAATTCTTACCTTTACCAAAAATATATATATGTGCATTGCAGCTTATCAATCGAGGAAAAAAAGGGGGGAGATGTTGACTTTACTAGGTTGACCGAATCTTCTTGATATATTAGATGTGGTTTCCTCTTTTGATATACGTCATCAGTCAGACGAAGAATAGAGAGGCATGGGTCTCCATGCTATTTGAGTGCTCCATGTCCAAAAGAAAGCATTGTTCCCATGCATACGCATTTTATTGTTCAAGTTGGTGAAGTTCTCGAGAAGATCAAGAATCTAATCAATTGGGTATACGATCGCGAATTACATCTCGCGAAGTTAGTGTTGAAGCTGATTAAATCTTGAATTCAGATTTGTATGCAATTCCTTCTTGAGATTAAGAAATTATTTTGTGAGGAATTGAGACTAAATACTGTGTACATTATTTGATGTAATTGGGGCTGAATACTGAGTGTTTGAGTAACTCGACCGTGATTTGTAATATTTGAATTGTATCGCTTGTTTTATAGTGGAATTTATTACTGTTCTCCCCGTGAATGTAGGTCTCTACGATCGAATCACGTAAATCTAATGTCTAATCTATTTTCTTATTCTGTTTATTTATTGTTTGATCACTTGTTATGCACAATAGAGATAAAGCTCTCTAATTTGAACATGAATTCTTGAAAATGGCTTCAGACAAGAGGATGTACGTAAGAAGATTTCATGAGATTCAAAAAAAGAAAAACTAACCTAGGGTAGGGTTAAATATATTCAGAATTTTCACCTATAACATTTATACTATTGATTAATTTTTTCAAATGTCACATTTAGTGCCCATGAGATTCGAGCCTTCGCCCAAGCCACATGAACCCAATATCGGATTGGAATAGCCGAACCAGCTAAAAGCCACGGTAGGCTCGGTCCAACGGATTCGAACCCATGTCCCATCACCTTATTGACCCCGCTAAGGTTACAACCTATTGAACCTTCCCTCAATAAATGGAACCATACGTCATTTGGCGAGTGCTGTTCTGAAAAATAATCATGGGTATATCAACCATGCAACTGGTACCCGTACCACCATAGTTGATGTCAGCCCAAAGGAGCCGCACTTGCTACCACGAAACTAGGCCTCCAAGTATGAGCCTCTCCAATAGAAGTGGTTAGATCAACCATAAGAACATCTCAATAAGCATTCTGGACATTATAGAGTATTTGATCATTATTAGCTATCTTAATTAATTGATCAACCCATGCAAAGAGTGTTGAAGTTTGTTTAAAAAAAAAAAAAAACAAACAAAAGTGTCTTTCTTTGCGTCCCACATAGGAAAGATGGGAGAGTGCAAGTCAGTTTATAAATTAGAATACTATTATAGTATTCTGAAAAGGAGAAATGGGCAAGTGGACTAGTCCCCACCATACCCGCGTGCGGGTGCGCATGTAATTGCGCGATTTTGGCGCGATTATTAGACGCACTTAGCACTATTCGGCAATTATTTTATTTTGTTTTATTTTTTGAAATCGTAATAATAATTAATTACTAAACTCTATCGAAATAGTGCGACTGTTCACGTAAGAATTGAAGTAATTTATTATTATTCAGATGAGACCGTTTCCAAAAAAATGAAAGGTTGCGTCCATCCGAATTAGCAATGAACATGAATAGGTATGTCCGAATGTGCAGTTATTCGAACATGAAGAGGTATATTCGAATTAACTGTTATTGGACACGAAGAGCTATATGAGAATTAACCACTTTTCGGACACGAAAGGGTTTGTTCTATTCTCTGTATATAGTTAACTATTCTGTTCGTTTAAAACTACTTCTTCAAAATTTTCACATTTTTGTTTTCTTCCAAAATTAAATACAGCCTTCATTTTCGATTGTTTCCTAGAGAGTTCTTGGAAAATTGTTAGAATTGCTATCTAATAATCTCGCTTGAGGCTCTGTTGTATCCTGGAGGATTTTTGCCAGTAACCATTAGCAACTTTGTGGGGCAAATATTCCTTAAAGAGAGTGCTATCACGTTTCAGAGTCTGATTCCTTTGTTCATCCCATTTTACCATATTTGGCCAACAAAGAGTGAGACTAATCACCTTAAGAATGATGGAAATTAAGTCATAAAGTGTCGAGGGAAAATATCTTTTTGTTGTCACCAAAAATAATAATGGAGAAGGCGATAACAATTTTCAATAACGGTCAAGTCAATGAGTAAACTTATTGAATGAATTTTCTTTAGAAGTGAAGAATACACCAATGTTACAATCAAAATAGACTAAAAAAGATAACTGTACAAAATCAAATAGGAGATGAGGTACGAATAATCAAATCTCCGAAAGGCGATTAGTTCAAGCTTATGGTGCTAAGCAATTTCGCGAACTGTGCCTCCCAAAGTACTACATGTCAAACCCATTTGAATTAGAACTATGCAAAGAGGACTCTATCAAACAATTATTGAAATCGACACACTTAAGGGTATACGATAAAGAAAACTGGAGGAGTTCTTGGAGTAGTTCTCTTGAAGTTTTTATTTTTTTAACTAAGGAGACATGCCTAATTATAGATGGGGAAAACAGTTGCAGAAAATTGAAAGGACATGAACTCGAGAGTTATGTCAACTACACTCACATTAGTTGAGCAATTAACCTTAATACTTACAATATGATAAATAGGTAACTTTAAGCATTGGAGTAGCAGCAGCAAACTCTTGATTGATCAGCACGGTTTCCTTTTGGCAACAATATTTCTTTTTTTTTTTATTTCAACCTTTATATTAACATTGAAAGAACATATTAAAGAGTACCATGATTCAACCTCAAAGCCATTTGAACATAGAGGATAATAGCGGGCCGAGAACTAATGTGTATTAGAATCATAAGAGCTAGTAATCATCGATATGCTCATATCGGTGACATTATTATTATGGTGATCAAGGAAGCATTATTCCATCTCAATTGAAAACATAAATAGCTCTTTAGGGAAAAATAAAGCTTTGCATCCATGTTGCTCTTTCCCCTTTTTTCGTCCTAATGTTATGTGCCAATGTTTTTCAGAGGAGTCCAAGTAAAGTACAAAAATGAAATAAAAGAAGAAAAAACATAAGGAAGATTATTGGATCCATTTCTACACGGTTGAATGCTAAAATCGAAAACTGCAGCGAAATGAAAAGTCACGTGAACTGAAGGGACACGTGAATTGAAGAGACATTACTAATATTGAGCCATTAAATAACATTTAATTACAACAACCTCCACAATATCTTGTTTCTCTTCCGTCACAAGGAGATGGCGGTGATGTAAGTTTATTGAGGAGGTGGTGGCAATGGGGGCGGCCGAGGTGATGATCGATATGGAAACTACGTTTAAGGGTATATGGTGGAAGTGGAAGAAATCAGAGTCAGAGGATGGAAAAGGAATATCCTCACGAGAAATCAGAGTTAAGAGTACGAAAAAGGACCTCATTCGCGGTCTCGCTGTTGAGGTCCTAAAACATTTATGTAATGAATATTGAAAGTGACGAAGATTATTCTACCAAGTAACGGCAATCGAGCGATCAGTGCGCAAAATTTATTGTTAATCGGCCCCCTTCCTGTGAAAAGGAAAGTATATATATATAATAACGGCGCCGTCTGCTTGCCCCCCAGAATCTCGAGCCAACTGTTTTGAGAGTCCGAGGTTTGCACTTCTCTCAGTTCTCTCGAGTGTAAACCTAGTCCTACTCTCCTTCCTCGACCGACATCTGTCCTACTCTGATCTGTCTCTCTTGTTCGAAGGCTTCCTCGGCAAGGGGTCATTGACAAATGGGAGTCCTGGGAAGGAGAGTGTCGGTTAAGATCGTACTCGCGCGAGTGTGCATCGACCGGTAAATTAGAGACCTAATCTTTTTATGTTCTGGGTAGTAGAGCTGATCTTTTATTGGTGAAGAGAATCCGCTCGACCTTTCGTTTTTTGCCTTCTTAAAACGTCGATTGGCTTGCCATTTAGAGGAAAAGAACATCAGTTCCTGCTGATCAGAACAGCATCAAGATTGTTTCTCCAGTCCATTCAATCGTGGCTTACAGCAAGTAAGCTTCTCATCTTTCTACTTCCTCTTACTATGCTCCTCTTTATCTTTTTTGCTATTTCAAATTTATCTGGCATCTATTGTTTTCATCTATTCATTTTACTCAAGTGGATATGCAAACGACTCGTTTTCTTGAGCTAGAATCATAACTTTTGTTCCTTTGTTCTAGTGGATGAGTATGTGAAGTTTCTTGATTTGTGGTTTCATGAGAGAGCTTAATCATAAGTTCGATGGATAAAGAGGGCGAGAAACCCTAAGTTTTGAGAGAAAGGTGGTGAGAGATGGGAAGAGGAAAGATTGAGATGAGGAGAATCGATGACTCCACACGTAGGCAAGTGACTTTCTCGAAGAGAAGAAAAGGGTTGCTCAAGAAGGCGAGCGAGCTTTCCATACTCTGTGATGCCGAGGTGGGGATCATCGTCTTCTCTTGCACCGGAAAGCTATACGATTTTGCGAGCTCTAGGTTAGATCTCTTCCTCATCTTTCCTTCCCTCAAAGTCAAATCTCTTCTATGGTAGGCGATTTGTCGACTCGTTTCTAGTGGCTTCAGTTATTGTTCAACGTCATATTGGAATTTGATATATTGAGTTTTTGGCAATTGGAATCCCTGAATATTTTCGTGATAACAACATTGTTGATGAGCATATATGAATTAGCCAAAGTTGGAGGAACCTTCCGATGTCATGAACCTTGTATTGCTCACTTCTTCATTTGTTTTGTTTCCCTTATTTGATTCAGTTAACGTAAAATTGTCATAGTATCTCCATTTTGGCAACTCTAATAAGAATTAGGACTTAAGAAGCAGTGGTTGATATGCGCTACTAATTGTTTAGATTAAAATTGGCTCATTTCAGTTGAATTTAGTCAAAATTTACAAGATACTTAATCCTTCAAAATTGATTTCTCGCGAAGACAACCAAAATATATTGCAAGTACTTGCTCAAAATGGATCCTCACGAAAACATGAATATATATTGAAATAAATTATTTATATGGTTATGCTGACGAAATATTAATAGACTCAATTTATGTTTCTCTTTGAATACCTCTAGATTTACTCTAAATATAGACTCTCTTGGAAGTTAAACCCTAAAATTCCCCATCGATAGAAAGCATGATACTCCCTCACTTTGTCTCCTCATGTCAGTGTCAATATTATCACAAGTGAAAATTATCATGAACAGAAGAAATTCATGCACAAAACAACCGATACCAAGCAAAATGAAACGCTATTACAAACTCGTCAGTGTCCTTTCCAAAAGAACTTCACAGATTCACATGATGTTCATGTTTTGTGCTAGAAATGGCTGCTTAATATATCAAGTCGTGATCCAATCCGAAAACTAAGATATATCAAACCATAACACTTGTACATAAATCTAGAAGATACATTGAGTATTTAATAGTAGGTTCAATACATATATCAATATAAAAGTGGGTAACTTTCGTGTGTAATTGCGTTAAGAAGCTTGACCATATGCAAGCTTTACCAACTAATTTATTTTCTTTGGTTGTTTAGTTTTAGCCTTTTGTATGGGGCCACAGTATGTGAATTGACCAAAATTCTTATTTGTAATTATAAGGTTTAGATTCCAAGGGATAGTAACTATCTAAAGAGGCTATGATGAGTAGAAATTGGTTTTACATTTTCCCCTTTAAGCAAGACTCTCCTATACAGATATTTAAGCACGAGATAGAAGTTATGTATGCGTGGTACGTGGAAAATGCCTAAATACCGTTATAAGATAAGATTATTTTGGATAGGTTGATTTTATGAGTTTCATACCATGAACATACGAAGATAGATATAGATGATTCTACCATGCGTTAGAAGCCAATAATCACCATTTTCAATAAACAATGCTATGGGAAATTAATAAAACTAAGTTTAGATTTGAAAAAGAAATGCATCTAGAAAGGTGCTATACAAGCACAACATAAACTCCCAATGGAAATTAGTATGTTTTACAAGAAACGGAAAGGTAAAGTAAAGCATTCAAGGGAGAAGATGTACGGCCGCGATATCGGCCATTTTCAGATCTTATTGAAGAAAGACTACAAAAGTAGGTTTTCTTTTCATGAAACATAGCTTAAGGGTCTGTTTGGTAAACGTTTCTGTTCCAAAAAAGTGATTTGATAAAAACATTTTTTTTATTCTGGAATCAGAATGCGCGATATCCAAAAGGCTCCTAAAAAAGTGTCGTGGAAAGAGGCTGAGAAGTCATCTTGAAAGTATCCTAAAAAAGTGTTCTTTTTTTGATTTTTGTTTCATGATTTTGATCCAAAAGTGTTCTCGGAGCAGATCACAAAATTATGTTTTGATCTTTTTTTGTTCCGATAGAAATAGAAACGTTACCAACAGACCCTTAGTGACAAAGTTGACAATATATATGCTGAAAGGGTAGAAAAACGTTAAGTCAAATATATTTTGGATAGAGGAAATCTATTTGTGCGATTGATAGATTTGATGCAATCTCAACAAATACAATTTTATTTAGATAAGTTTGAAAGGTTGGGATAAATTTCAAAAAAAAAAAAAAGAAATGAATGTATTCACACTATTAAGTAAGGTCTGGTCCGATATTCAAATGCAAGGCTTTCCACCGATGCATAAGCTAGATTTTTCTCGACATCGAAGCATGGAAATGATATTGGAGTGGAAAAGTAAAGAGTTTGGAAGTTTTGAAATGCATGGCTTCTTTGCTCTGCTGCCAGTCCAAAATTAAGTTTAATGATAATCTGTCGTGTATAAGTGGCATTTTTCATATTCTTGGATTTAGAGAAAAACCAAAGAGAAAGTGACTCAAAAGTCCTAACAAATCAAGAAAAGATTCAGAAATGAAGCGGGAAAAAAAAAATCACTTAAAAGAGTAGTCGATGATTATGCTCCCGCATCAAATGGGCCAGAAAAATCGAGCTTGATGGTGAAAGTTGTGACATAAATCCAAATGCTTTCACTTGTAGGTCTACCTAGCCATTTTCACCAAAAATCTGGATTGAAGTTGTCTATCTCACTTGTTTAACATTTAGCATGTCTATGATGGCGTCCTTAATGCTCTTCGGCAGTTAACCTAACTTGATCTTCAACTGCAGCAATCTTTCTGTCAATCCCCTCAAAACCATGTAGTGAGAACCTTACAATTAGGGCTAATCTGTAACTCGAACAGTAGCTCTTCGAAATAAGTAAGATTTTATTCGACGCTTCAGAAGGTTCGAACCCCATCGAGTAAAGTTCAACGTGATCCCATCCTGAAAATCCTTGATCTGATATGCTTCATTGTTAAGTCTCCAACTCTGCCGTTGCCTCTTAATAAACCCTTCGAATGTGTTCTGCAAAAGCCTCATCAGCATCGCTTATTCTACCCTCTTTGTGAAAATGGAATAGTTGAGGATTCAACCTATACATATGTTCCAGATGGGGTCTTATTTATGCTTCCGTTCACTTCTTTATAGGCAAGTTATGCCTAAGGAATGACAATATCCCAACTCTCCAAGATATTCCCAACGAGATACCCCTCATCTCAGCGGAGCTTCCGTTAGGCATTTCTGTCTAAGCATGTTTTTTTTATGTCACCAAAGCCCTAAACTTATACATTCTATTACAGTTCTATCCAAGTATAGTTATCACACTAGTATAAGTTTGGGATTATCTATGACACATAAAATGTTTGGGGTCTTGTGTGTCACACAGATAAGTCTAGGGTTTTTTAGTGACAAAAAAAAAACATTTGCATATCTGTGTCGTAGTGGGGATGATTTGAATTTTTCTGTGGTATTAACCTTTAAGTAAGGATAACAATTTTCAATAGATTTTTCAAAAGTTGACAGAAGATTTTTGGTTTGACACGAGGGGACCTACCAATTTGCACTATGCAGATGTACCTCAGCTTGCTTGTCCATTCATTTTACGACTTTGGAAGTAATACTACAGAAGGTATATAACATAACATGATATGGGTAGTGGTAAGTCGCAATGTACTAGATCGATGAAGCTTCAAGTTACGTGCATGAATGGAGAAAGGGGGGAAGGAAAGGTCAGG
>JAGVVM010013426.1:0-11968 GCA_019149425.1 Psidium friedrichsthalianum
TCATGGATAGTATAGGGGGATTGGGCATCTTCTTCTTGTTCCCTCGGATGATGAAGGAACGTCAAGTAGAAACGAACAAGGTCTTACGGCACGATCACTATCTCTTTTCTTTTTCTTTAGCTCTCCTCTGTGGATATGTGAAGAAGTGATAGTTCCCCTTGTAAATCAATTTTTGGCAATTAAAGGAATTCTTGAAAAATTAGATCAGTAAAACATTGGATTAAATCAAAAGTTGCCAAAAATATTTTTGATAAAGAATTTTTGTAGACAATATATTCAATCAATATATAATTGATTATGAAAAGATAATCAAGAGACATACCTGATTTTTTTACAAGAATAGAATTTGCTCACCAAGATTCTGAATTTTTCTCCACTTTTGAATCATATGTAGAAACTTACTTGTTTCTTCAGAAACTTGAGTTTGTTTTGAAGTTTGAACATTAATAATTTCTCGAATATATTTAGATTCAACAGTTTATTTTTGCACATTCGCTTTACGATTGTTGACACCTGATTTTTAATTACCTTTTCTTTTTTAAAATTAATAAAAAATCCATAAAAATTCATAAAATTAAAAAAACAGCTTTGTAAACCTTGGCCAAGCCTAAGAAACTAATTTTGAACAAAAAATAATTTTTCATATTTTTCTTATTTTTTAATATTTTTTGAAAAATACAAAAATACTTGAAAATTAGAAAAAAGATTAGCACTTGAGGCCACAAAAATATGAAAAAATAGTCAGTATTTTTCTTTTAATCTTCTCTTCATTTTGGCCAAAGAAAATTTACAAAAATTAATTTGGAATCGAGAATTACTTTGTTAATTTCATTTTCAAGTTAATTGAAAAAAATTGTAGAAAATTCATTTTAGCTCTGTAATTTTCGATTTTGGTATTTCTGGAGTTGTGACATTGCCTTCTAATATCCAAAATTTCTATCTCAGCTTAACGGTGCCCGAAATTTCTTAATTTTGGACAAAAGGGGTTTAATTAGAATTTTTATTATCAATTTAGCTCCCAATTTTCCAAAAACGAAATTAAAATTTTTCCGGGGCTATCCATGAAAATCAAAACCCGAGTCCAGCAAAACGTGGCCTTCACGAGGATGAGACACATCGATACCCATTTGTGGATCATGCTTGGGTACTTTGTTCACAAAAATTCAATCTTCACCTCCCTTGATCTTATATTTTTCCCAGGAGATTCCCAGTGATTTCACCGGAACTTCCTTTGCACTTCATAAGTTCCCGTCAGTCTCAAAATGTGGGTATATAAGGAAACTTATATCAGAATCGGGCAACACCAATCTCGTCAAGATAATTCGACAAAGGTTCTTGCATACGACTCAATCATGCCTTGGGTTCTTGACTTGGCGATATAGCATGGCATACATGGAGCTTCGTTCTTCACTCAGTCTTGCACGATAGGTGGCGCTGCAACAATGAATGGTTTGTCTACTGCACTAACTAGAATTCAAGAAGCATTAAAAAGTGGTGATTGGGCTATGCGTAAAGCTGCTTCCTTAGCATTAGCAGAAATTGCTTCGAGTGGTGGATGCTTCTTGGGAGCTTTTAAGATGTCCTGCGTACGGTCCCTCGAAGCATGTCGTTTTGATAGTGTTAAACTAGTAAGAGACACAGTTTTGCAAGCATGGGAACAATTGATATTGCCACATACAGCCATGGAAAGTGAGTTCATTGATTCACAGCGAGTATGGGCTGAATATGCCTTGAAAAGGCACGCATTGAGGGACACTATAAGGCGATCGATGATTTGGGAAGTGATGAGGAAAGTGTGGCTTCTGCCCCGGATGATATGGATTGCTCCCACACTGATGAAAAAGACGATTCATTGAAGCCAGTTCTCCACCGATATGACGAGGAAGAAGTGTTTGATCACATGCCCCACACGAGAGTAAAATCCGGCCCAGGTCAAACTTTGAACAGAGGGTTGGCGATGGAGAATCTCAAAATTGAAGTGCCCGGGACTTGTAGAAGACTCTCGTCAGATGGGGGAGTAGGAATGCGGACGTGTGCTCTGAGTGGTCTAACATCTGCACCTGCAAGCAGCCATATGCTTCCAGAGCGAGTTCTACTATGCAATAGAAACCTGACTCATATAAATGTTGTGAAAGTGGCATATCAGATTTGGGGACTCCTAGTGCACCTCCTATACTGGATGATGGAATTGAAGAGAAGAGCTTTCAAGCTTAAAGTGAACATGAGGAAGCTTTCAGAGGATCAGTAGATATTGACAAGACTAGTAATGCACCACATTTTTCTAAGAACTTGGAGTTCATTGAGGATACAGCAGATTGGGAAGTAAGTGAAGTACTTGAAGAGGTCAGCGAAAGAGTGAGAAATTCCATTCAGAATGAGAAGGAAGTATAGATACCGCATCAGCAGACCAACTCACTGGAGCATTCACCTTATTATAGTGCCAGCGGTCAATATGCTTGGCAAACACTCGTAGCATATGATGCATGTATTCGCTTATGTCTGTATGCATGGGCAAGGGGCTGTACAGAGGCACCTGAAATTCTGCAGGACGAATGCCTTGTCCTGCGCAATGCCTTTGGACTAAAGAAGGAGTGTAAAATTAAGAGAAGGGAGGAGTACAACAAGTGTGTAGTCTTGCCCTTTGAAAAAAATTTGGCAAGATAAGAGTTGAAGTTAGAAGACTTCGAATTGTCCCGAGGAGGAAGCTTAAGAGCACGTATTCACAGCGAAGTGCCATGTATCTGCAAGCAGGAGCAGAGTACGTCAGGCATGTTTCCTCGCTTGTCAAAACTGGAATGAATTCTCTTAAACTAGCCTCAGTCTCAATCACACCAGAAGAGTCCCTTTCTTGCTTCTTCCCAACTCAAGAGTTCTTCAGATGACCTTCGAGCTGAAACCGATACTGGAGTTTGCTTGCACCCTGGAGGTGGAGATTACCATATCTTCTTCCCAGAGTCATGGGGATGCTCTTTTGGTGGAAGTGCAAGATACAAAAAAGTCAGTCCTTGGCTGGGCTACCATTCCAATTTCATCCTTGAGTGACAATCCTAGTGATAAACTATGATGGTGGCCAATGTACCATGACGATCATGAATGTGTAGGGAAGATCCAACTTTCCATTGCTATCACCAGTACATCTGACGAGACTCACCATACAAAGAATGGACCTGTCGTAGAAACTTTAGTTTACGGTTTAGTGCTTGATGCTACTATATGGGCATAACGTTGTCATTCTCAAAATTGACGAATCGATGGGCCGTGGAAGTGGTTGTTGACTGAATTTGCAAATTATTATGAGGCGTCAAATTCATATACCAAGTTGAGATATCTTTCACAAATCATGAATGTAGCAACTCCATCAAAGGGCTATCTAGAGCTTGTGAATGAATTACTTGTACCCATTATAAAGGCGGAGGGTAAGAAGAACCTGACAAGGCAGGAAGAAGGTATTCTTCTGGATCGTGAAACCCAAATCGAGGGTCTACTTGCGAGTGTTTTCGAGAACTACAAATCGCTGAATGAAAACTCATCCACTGGTTTGGTGGACTTGCTTGGTTCAACGCAAGAATTTGCTGCACTAGCTCTTGCTCCAGTCCAAGTCTTTACCCTCCTTCATGATATTCTTGCTCAAGATGCTCAGAACATGCTGAGGGACTATTTGCAAACCTAAACCAAAAAAGAGGTTTGAAGTAAAAGAAAAGTTGGACAGTGTGTGGATTTTTCGGTGGAGGAGGGGAGACTTCATCATGAACTTAGAAAAAGAAAAGAAAAGACCCACTCATTCGGGTCCCCCATCAACCAAAAAAAAAAAAAGGGAAAAACATGATGAGGAAAAAGACTAAAACGGGGGGTCACCGCAAATGGGAAAAGGAGGCTCTTCTTCTTGGGAGGATTTTTTTGGCTATCTGTACTGGTTGATCGGGAGGTTAACATTTTTGGGGGTTGATTTAGATGGCCAGAATTCATGCTCTTTCAAGGGCAGAGAGGGCCTCTTGAAGAAGAGAGGTGACAGATCAAGTATTGAACAGAGTCCGACGACGAAGATGATGGGATCATGGGGCAATCCTAAGTGCTCTGTTTTGGAAAAGGCAGGAAAATTCGTGTGTGTTGGAGTAACAAAAGCGACCAGCAGACTATGGGGGAGAGAGCTCAACCTTCTGAGTTTCCACGGGGTTCTCTTATGCCTTAGTCTCTCTCTTTTCTCTGGAGGCTTTAGGGAATCCACTCCTCCAAGCTAATGTGCATGGTCGTGTCTCTCTTCTGACCGTCCTCTGCATGCCTCCCATCTGACCTGATCGGTCTCTTTTGAGTTGTGACTTCAGAATCTAGCGCTTCTCTCGGATTTAGCCTCCTGAGTGAGATCAGCTCGTCTCGTTAACTTTCTTCCTTGGGCGTGTTCTTCTTGGGGGAGGAGATGTTGGGTTTCTAGGGGTCCCGGGCGCTCGTTACTTACATAAAAACATATCATACACGCAGCAGAAGAAAATAAATTCAAATGGCGCCCTAGATCGTCTTAGAAATCATCGTATACTTTAATCGAAAGTCAGATTTTCTAAAGCAAGTTTAGAAACGTACCTGGACAACAGAGGTTGAATGTGGCTTTGCTTCTTTGTCCTTGAGCCCAAGAAGTGTCAGGCCTTTAGTTCAGACACGTCCCGACACTCGTACGACCTTGAAGACGGAGATTCGGAGAAACGGCCATCGGATTATGCTAGTAATCCTTGTGGCGTCTTAATCTGAACCTTTCGTTTTTCAACCAATGGAAACACAAACTTTGTGTATTCGAATTGATCGATGCTCGAGCTCACTTTCTCACGAAATCTGACACGTATATGTGTGACTCTCACAAGTTTCTAACCTCTTGAACCATGGCATCTTACCTCTATTTATAGAGGATGGAGAGAGGGAGAGAATGAGGGGAGGGGCGGTATAAACCGCCCCTCATTAAACTGCCTCACGTGGCGGCCAATGGGAGGCCGCCACATGGGCTTCTAGCTGGCCCACGTGGCCAGCTAGACGTTGGTCAAATGTGGTCAAACCACCTTTGACCAGCCACGTGGGCTCGCCCATTAGGTAGTGGTCAAAGGCGGCAATTTTGCCACCTTTGACCAACCCGTCGGCTGGTCTTGGGCACCCATTTGGGCAGCCAAATGGCGTCGTTTTCGGCGGCAATTCTCATTCACGGGCTCTAGACATTCTAGGCTTCAGGTCCCTCGAGTTTCGTGATCAAATCACGTCGTTTGATGTGCCAAATGTCTCTATCAAACGGATAGAAAATCTTATGCTACTTTTGACATTTTCTAGAGGATAACCTTTCTTATCCTTTCTTTTGGACAACAAACCTTATCCAATGATGACGTAGGCATGATGTAACCATTACATCATCCATGACATCATCATGATGTCATGCCTGTGTCATCTATTTCGTCCTTTAGTGAGCTTTAGAAAGAAGGAACGAATCGGATCCGTTTTAACTCCTTTTGACTATCCAAATAGTCCTATCGCATTCTCGTGATCCCGTCTTTGTTATGGACGTCGTCAGATGTCGGTTGACGCATGTGACATCCCTAAGTTCACTCCTGAACTGGCAGTGAGATTCCTCAAGGAATTGATCGCCTCAAATCAATCCTTAGATCCCACAAACTGTGAGTGACGTCTAGCAACATATTACGGTTACCTAGTCAGAATGAGGTACGAGGACAAAATGAATCTGTTGGCCTTGGTTGGGTGTTATTCAGTTCTTCTGTCTTATCATGTCTCGATCGAATGAGGGCTATGGATATCTGAGTCAAACCCACAGATTCGATCATATGCACAAATCTATATGACGTACATTCGGCAAGACTCCTCTCGACTTCTGCCTTGGCCAAGGACTTTCTAATGCACCATCACGCATAGATTACATGGGACATCAACCTCATCTAATGAGGGGACATATCCTAATTGTTGCCCATGCCTGTGACTTCGTATATGGAGGACTGTGACCATCACACACAGAGGCGGATCAATGATCGGCCAATATTGTATCTGTGAACCACAGCTATCAAATATACAAGCCAGCATCGTAGTTCAGGTCTGAGGACCATTAATACACCAAAGCCAAGAGCGATTGAGATATTGACCAAGCACGAAGCCTCCATGTTAGTCAATTATTCTTTCGTCACGTTCAGTGGATTCAATTGAACTCGTTTCGATACGAACACCTGTGTTCCAGCTTAGACATCTAACGTCCGATGACTTGTGACTCATCATCCCTGTTAGGTATCCAATGCTCAATAGCGAGGCTGCGAACACACTGGTCTCAGCCAGCTTGTGGACGCCCGATCCACGATTCTTCGATCAGGAATCAATTTGAAGGTCAGAAACCAACTGATAAACTATCACGCATATTCTTGACGTCTCAAGAATGGATATCCGTTTCAATTGATCTAATGGACTTTATTCATTTAAAATGAAGGGACAAGATGAATAAACATGCATCTTGCCATTAATAAAATATCGATAGTACAATATTTACGCTATACATGTGATCATCACATGGTTGCTTTTGGGTATACTTCTAACAAAATGCAATTCCAATTAAAATAAAATTATTGAACTTTTTTTTTTGTATTTTTCCGGTCATGAATGCTATTTTTTCTATTTTCGGGGTATTTTTAAATTAAAAGTAATATTAAAATACCAAAAATTTGAAAATTATTTTTTGTTCAAAATTGGTTCCTAAGGCTAGGCCAAAGCCTCCAAAGTTAATTTTACAATTTTATAAATATTTATGGATTTTTTTAGTAATTTTTTAAAGAAAAATATGATTAAAATTCAGGTGTCAACACACATAAGAGCGTCTCTAAAGTCAAGTTCATAGGTAACATGTCCCCAATTTGCATCAAGGCAGGCTCACGACGAATTATGTCTCGAGGCTCATATACATGACCACACAATATTTTTTTGCCTAACACGTATTAGGTTACTTTACGCACTTTGGTTGCATTTAGTCGTTCGTATAAAGTCAGAATATGATATATTTTATCTTATCCTATGTTTGATAACCTTCTAGGATGGGATAAAGTCGAATATAGATAGGATATAGCCCAAATAAAAAAAAAAAATCTTGGGGAGTGGGGTGGGATAGGCCTAGATAGGATTTCTTTTATCCAAAATATAAAAGCTATTTTTTTTTCTAAAACCCTAGGCGCTTCTTTTTCTTTTCCTTCACTCACATACATGACACAGTAGCTAAAGCAGTGCAAATAGAAGCACCTACTGCATCGTAGCTCTTCGGCTCACATAGAAGCTTTTACAAAAACTGTGAGAGAGCTAGAGGCTAAGTAGCACCGACACGGACACGCGACACGCCACACGACATGACACGACACGCCGACACGTTGGAGACATGTGGATAAAAAATTATATTTTATATATACATTATAAATTATCATTTTTATGATTATTTCAAGCAAATTAATTTGATTCAAATTTACAAATAAATAAATAATTTAAAAAAATCCTAGAATTGGTCCCACATCGGTGGTGAGAGAGAGAGAGACAAAAACAAATGACTTGATTCATGAGTCCCACGTTGGTTGTGAGGGAGAGAGACAAATATGAAGTCTCTTTAAAAAGCCAAGGATGAGATTTAGAGGCTTCTAAGTTGAAGAAAAGAGTCCCATATTGGTTGCTTAGTGAGGATAACAAGTAGGATGTCTATTTAGATGAAGTCTCTACTTGGAGGGTCACAAGTCTCTCGTTTGGCTCTTTAGCTAAGATGAAATTTGTATCTTGGCTCTTTAGCTGAGACGAAGTTTGTACTTCTCTTTGTAATTTAGTTAAGATGAAGTAAGTAATTTTAATTTTATTTTATTTTGTAAAAAATCTTTTTAAGATGCCCGACACGCGTGTCCTTTGCGTGTCGGGCGCGGTCAACGCGTGTCAGACGCCGTGTCCGAACGTGTTGGACGCATGTCGGTGTCTGACACGGAAGCATGTCGGTGCTACATAGGCTGGAGGATCATATTTTTCTGATTCACGAAGGTAAATAATCATACTCACTCTCTTCTCTCTCTCACGTAAGACAAGTGTAGGGATGGAACAAGTGTTGTTATCGGCATTAAGAATCATTTGAGTGCAGATTGCTTTTCAATATTCGGGCAATTGCGTTTGGAAATATCTCACTGATTTCCGATTATTTATCTGTTTTTGCAATGGGGATCCTGGCAAGTGTATCCTGTCTTTTCTTGTGGGCATGAAAGACTGCTAAATGCTTTAGGCATGTGATTCGGCCTATTTCCACTCTAATATCTTTGCGGCACTACGAAAAGTACGAGATAATGTTGGGTTTTTGTTTGTTAAAATAAACTAAACATTGTGAAATTGGGGCCCACGCGGTCTTGCTTGCTGTAGAGCGGTCTTATATATATTTCAAATAGGAGGTAATGGCAGCTGGTTTACAGTTTTCGCGGTATTAATGAATTAGATGAAGTTGGAGCAACGAGCTTTTGCTATTGAACAAACATCAAACAATGTTCTTTTGCTATTTATTGGAAACGTATGTTTTTAATGTGCTATTTCTTGTGAAGTTTGGAGTTTTATTCATATGTCCTTTATTTGATATGCAGCTTCTACAAACAATGGATATGATAGTATATGAGAATATTTGCCTTTAAATCCGTTAGTTCACCAAACAGTGTGTAGAATGTGATGAAATCCCTGGATTTCTTATCTTATCCTATCCAGTCTTATCTTGACTAGAAAAAGATAGAAATTGAATAACCAATGCAGCCTTTATCCTTTACGTATCTTTTTTATTACCGCTTTTGATGTGTATGTTCCATTCTTTTATGCATTTCCTTGATTGGGTTTCTCTTATTTCATTAGCCTATTTGGATGGTTAGGCCACATATAATAAACACCAGCTATCACGTAGACACATAGTGGGCTAGAGCTCTAGGACTCATATTGAGTAAAAGATCGCATGTAACACTTATGTCTTATTTGGTCACCAGATCCCTTGATCAAATGCAAATGGAGTTTGACAATTTTTTAGACAACATTGGGGAAATGCAATTGTACTCCCAAAGACCTCTAAAGGCCTTTAATTAAAGACAAGTCTGGAAGAACTTTGAAAACATGCATTTCTAGAATGCAAATAGATTTTTTTTCCTTCCAAATTTACCCTCACCATACTTTCATAATTACAATAATATCCCTAAAAACCCTAATCTTTTCGGCGAAGGCCTTAGCCACCAGTGAATCGCTGCCAACCCTAGGTCACGTGACCCCAAGATGCCATCACCTGTGTTTCATGCAACCCAGATGACGGTGGCCTGGATGGGTAGTGCAAATTGAGGCGATTGCCTCCTATGGTCACGCAACTCAGGCCGACAGTCGTTGGGTTCATGTGACGTAGGCCGATGGTGCCAAGGTCACACAGCCTTGCTAGCCGGCCGCAATCTCTAATTGTGTAGGAAGAAAAGTACCCCTCCCTACATCATTTGGCTTTGAGCGCTCGATAAGCCAGTGGAAACTCCCTCATAAGATAGAGCTTTCTTAGGTAGATTAATCTAGATGAACCTTCCAACGTCACAAGAGGTAAGAGTTTGGGAGAACTCGCGCCAAGTGAGTACTGTTGGTCCACCTTCAACATCTCTAAATCTGCTTTCACCAGATGCGAGGACCGCTTTCCGGAGGGTCACAACAAAGTTACTAAATTCTATGTTTATTTTTGTATCACGAGAACTTCCTATTTCTACAACATGTAAAAATATTGTTTCGCTGTAACTAATTGAAAGATACCTTTGATTTCGCCCTTTTCAATCTTCTATGAAATATGATTTTTCAACCCAGCATTTGTGACGTGATATGGTTTTAGATATCTGATGCACTCCGTCTACTACCATCACAACTTTGAACTCCTAAGAACGAGGAAGAAAAGAACACCACAAATTTTATAACTTTTGTACGATACTCACTTGAATGTCATAATTTTTTTTGGACAACTTGAGTTCCAAAAAACTTATGTACGGTACTCATTTGAGTGCCATAAACCTTTTTCCTGAGCACCTGCTTATCGTATAACTTTTCATTGATAATCTTCTATGCCGTAAGTTTTTAAAAACATTCCAAAGGTTATGACATGTTAGATTTTTCAGCGTTGTTGAATGTTTTTGAAAAAAATTTGGTCTCAAACGATCAATTTTGAAAAGTTGTGGTACTTACAATTGAACATTTTTTAGAAGTTATCAGCAACAACAAACACTAAACACAAAAAAAACAGATATGATACACACTAACATAAGCCGCCCGTACAAGAATTGAGACACTTCGTGTTGTACTTGTCCCAAGGGGTCATGTTGACTGCACTTGGAATGGTTAGGCCAAGCCACCAATTCATTGGAGCCGAACTTTAATTGGTTTTTACAGATAGCTTGTAGTGCCCAGGGTGCCTCTTGCTCAGTGCGCTCTTTTAATATGTTATTATATATATTGCGCCATGCTGGGAAACCATATTAAACATATAGACCACACAGGCCATACGCAATCACATCCAATACTTACACACGGACTCGTGCCTAAAGGGTCTATGGCCAGTGGTGTCCATACCGACACAAGAGACCCAACCAGAAACAAGACCGCCTCGAACCGTACCCAAGTAATTTCTGCCTTTTCGGGTCGGTGTGCGTCAGTTTGCATTCAGTATTATTCGCTACATGTTGTTTCCGTGTTCGGGCTTGGACTTAACCTGAACCCAAACATGGAAAACAGCTAAACAAGCCCCAACAATGAACAAACAACCTAACAAGGCCTAACACGGGAAAGCCCAACAAACCACAACCCTAGATTGTTTTCGCTGGCTCATTTCTCACTCTCGTGTTGCACCTCCTTACTCGGGCTTCATCTTGTTCTGTGTTGGAGCCCTCCTTCTAGTGCTTCCCGCATGCGTCACAGCCTCCGACAATCGACCGGCCGCGTTGACTTCTCAGCCTTCTGCGTTTCCCAGGGCGACGCTCGATGAGGTCGACCTCCTTCCTCACACTTTCGAGTTCCCTTTCAGCAGCACATTCATAGCGACGCAGGAGATGAATGTAGGTCATTGTATCTATTGAAATCGCTCCTCTGCCAGTAGTTTTGAGTAGAAATGCTGTTCACTTGCTCTTCTCATTTCAATGTTGTGCTTCCGAACATTCTCTATTACTTGAACATTTCTCACAGATTGAGTCGTTCTTGGTCTGCGAAGCAGTTGTCTGATTTCCAAGGTGTCAGAAAATAGAGGGGCCACCACGCAAGGCACACTCGCAAAGGCTGGAAGAGGAGAACTACTGGACCTATTCGACATTCCATACATTTCTGCCAATCTTCTTTATGGTGACTTTCATAGAAGTCGTGAGTCCTCCATTCACAAGAACTTTTATGCTGTGAAAGGGTTGCATCGTGGTGTTTGTATGCATTATCTGTTTTTAGTTCAAGTTTCATGCTGCTTTGATGTGTAATCCACATCAGAGCTTATCTGGTGGACTCGTAGTCCTCCATTCATGGTTCTGTTGTCGATGAGGTGTACACTGATTTAGTGTGGTTGGTGACATAATTGCCCCCTGTCGTTCTTTGCATGTGTGAAACTTCCTTAATGCTTCATTAAGTTGCTTGCTGACTACTGCTGTATTAGTTTTGAAGATTCCTTTAGATGCCAATGCACTGATTTTCCTTTCAGATGACCGAACTAACCAATTGATAGCTTAAAGATGACTTGTTAGTCACTTGGACTTGCCTTGAGCTTTACTGCTGCTTGTTTAATCCTTGAAAGCATGGTTTAAATTTTTGGTATTTTGTCCTATGTGTGTTGGTTGCGATTCATACTTGAGTGTATCGATGCATTTTGCACAATCCCTAGTTTCTTTTTACCGGTAAAGGTTGGTTCCTGTACCTTGTCTACTGTTTGTAGCGAATTACATTGAGTTGAAACTAAAGAGACAGTTTA
>JAGVVM010013427.1:0-10400 GCA_019149425.1 Psidium friedrichsthalianum
TCATATTAATAACAATCTTCTTTTACCACTCATATGGCGATACGTGGCGGCGGCGGGTTCTTCATTCTTTCTTTTCTTCACTACATCGCTCTCTCCGATCGTTCAGTCAAAGACCGACATTGGTCATGCATTAATATATCATAAGCATTCACATAAATAATAATAACCCAACATCAAACAAACACACCACAAGGAAGCAATCAAGACGAAGAAGAAACACAACCTCAACTCATCATGCAACCAATCCTGTACATGCCAAGCAAGCGAATCAGACTCCAAAAATACTAATTAGAAAAGCCAAAAAGTCCTCCAAATATCCTACTTGAATTCCAATCAACAGACCGTTCTACCAAATTTGGATTTTGGTGCTGTCAATTAGTAATCAGAATATATTTTTTCTCACGCTTGGTTTGTTTTCTCCTACTTTTCTTTCCTTCCCAAGTGGTTTCAACGTCTCCACTAAGAGTTTTCAACTCACCTTCCCCACAATCTCAATTCAAGAATTGTGTGTGCATTCTTGTGTTCATTGTTCTCCACTCTCCTTGTGTGTCCCCTCTAATGTTCTTGCTTCTTTTTGTTGGTTCTGTGCTTTTCTCTTGTTTTGTTCCTTTTTTTTCATCGCGTTTTTTTGTCTCCTACTCGATTGCTTCCTTCATTTCGATTTTCTTTCTGTCTCTCCAAGATTTCCTTTTTTCTCATCTTTTTTCATTCTCTGTTCTTCTATGTATGTCTGCAATTAACTTGTGTATTCATGGTCCTTGTTATTCCCCTTTGTCTGCTGTGTTTTGTGTTGGTTGTTTTTTTTCTGTTGTGTTTTTTTTTTGTGTTTTCTTAGGTTCCTGGTTTCCCTATTTATTGTTTTCTTTTGTCCCTTTTCTACCTTTTTTTTTTTTTCTTTGCATATCAACCATATTCCTTTTTTCTTTTTTTTCGTGATCTCACCATTCGCACCTTCACTAACTCTCATCATTAGCAGTTTTTCTCTTTTATCTTCCCATTTCCATTGCCTATGTCCTTTCATCGTCCCTCTTTTCTCCTTCCTGGCTTCTTCATTGTTCTCTCTCCTCTTTTTTGCTTTTGTTTTCTCCCTGTTCTTCAATTCCCTCCCACTTCATTTCTTTTTCTTCCCTCTTCATCTTTTTCTCTTATTTCTTCTGTTTTCCGCTCTTGTTGCCCTTTGTGTGTTAGTTAGTCTTGTCTTTTTCTTCAACTTAGCTCCCCAGTTCCCAGAGTTTCATGCAGCTACACCATTCAAGCTTTTTTATTTTTCCTTTTTTCTTTCTCTTTGATCTCCTTTCCATTTCCCCACTATTTTCAAACGGAAAAGGGAGATGAACTCTAGGGATGTCATAGTTGCATAGAAATGCTAAGCTAGTGTCGCTGTGGGCTGGTACGTCCGTCGAATGAGGACGCTTAACGGCCAGTCAAAGGCCTTTGCGGGCTTCCTTTCAACGCCATAAAAAACTCGAAAAAAAAAAAAAACAAAAAACAAAAATAAAAAAAAACGCCACATCAAAATAACAAAGAAAGAAAGAAGGCCATCAATCACCGTCGAGTGCGATACCCCTAGCCGGTGCTTCAGCTTGCCTACTGCTCAACTTTGGCCTATATATAATTATTGATATTGAGCTAAGTCATCTCCTTATGATAGAAATAGAGTGAATAAAAATAAATTAATAATAGTTAGAACCATAAATATTTTATCATCATAAACAGCCGAAATAAAGTGTCTGAAATACAAAAAAAAATGATAAATAGATCAATGATTTCTAAAAACACAAGATAAAGCCTCCTTCGATATCGTTATTTCATGCAACAATTCGAACAATAAAACATAAAGACCAACAAACCATTCTCTACTAGACGCCTACATTCAGAAAGCCATAGATAGGCGTCCAATGGCTGACATTGAGTGCCGCATATGAAGGCTTAATTGTCAGGGTGGGAGGGGCCTGTTGCCTGAAGACAGCATATCCTCCTTGTTCACACATGCTGCTAATGGCTTTTCTTCTTAGCTATTAAGTCTGTTAGGTTCCCTTGTCTGCATAGTCCCTGGCTGTGGGTTACATATTGCCTGTAACATAGTGACTGAAATTGTGGTTGGCGCCTGCCTAGCTTTTGCTTCTATTGTTTTAAACGTAAGCTTAAAAATAAAAAAAAAGAAATAACTTCTCAACACAACAAAATTCCTCAAGAGTAATCTCACGATTACACAGAGTCTCACAACGGACATTCTTTCTGACAATTCTTCTCCCTCCTTGCAATTCCTCCGCCCACTACCAAGCAACATTATTCAGACCCAGACGTCGTCTCAGTAAAGATAGGATCCAACAGAAAGAAAGATACAAATACAGTTGCACAGTAGATCACACATCACGAAAGCCACAAGACCTTTTCCCTCTCCTCCTGCTTTCTTTCTTGATTCTCCCCCGTTCGTCGCATTTTCTTCTCCCTTCCCCTTTTGAAAAAAAGGACATATCCAAGAATAATTCACAATAAGTTCACAAAGGAAAGAATTGAAACAAGTCCACATAAGAAAGCCAGTCTCAACTTCTTTTGTGTTTCTATCAGCATCTCTTTTCCCATGACATCACCAGCACAGACTCATCAAACCCGTCATTAGATTCATTATGAAAGGTATCCTCTTTCATTCCTCCCTCTCATCAATATCACAATTTAATGATAAGAGGACATTCCCAAACAGAAAATAGGGGTTGCGACAATCACTTAAAAAGCCATAAGGAATTAACAGCCACACTAAATATGTCAAAAAAAAGAATTACAAAGATAACCGCATCACAACAACATCTCTTCCTTTCATCCTTTCCCCTATCAATCAAAGAATGTACATAAACAAGTATCACAGATAAAGAAAGCATCAAAATAAGTAGTCAACTTTCACAAGGGGACCCAACATCTCCCACACTTACGAATCACTACCTACTCTTTCCTTACCCCTTACCCCTAACTTTCTCCCCTAAATGATAAGACTCTCATAAATTCTCAAAACCACCTTCCCACACAGCACACAACCATCACATATTCAACCATACATGCATAAGTCCGTTGACACCCAACCCAGGATAGATTCGGTTAAACACGAACGCAAAACGAAAAACGAGCTCTAAAAACAAACCGGCACGGTGAAAATAACGACGCTAACGGACCGCCGACCCTTTTACAACAAATCCGGGGCCCGCGCCTCAAGTGGTTTATAATGGGCGTACGGAGTCGTAGAAAAGTAATCATTATCCCGTCGTTCACTGATCGACGGTAAACCGGTGCATAACTAATGATCTTACTAATCTAAAAATGAATAACTTAACTACAATGGCTCTAACCAACTGGCCCTATTACAATCTAAAAATCAACTAATTACAATCAATCAAATATCAATCGTGCTCTTGGTCTTACACTCACTGTCCATAATAAACTAAAAATGTCGGATGGCTAATGGCTTCCTACTTAACTATTATTTGCTCACTATGTTACTAATGGGTGGCGCCAGAGCCCGAGTCCTAGAAAGGGGAGGGACTATAAGAGAAGAGGGAGAAAGAAGGGGGAGAGGGGGGAAAGAAGAGTCTAGAAGAAAGGGAAGAGGAGGAGGACACGGTTGTTAAGATAAAATGATGATGGAGTTTTTAGGAGAAAAGCAAGAAAGCATCAGAACCGTGAATCAAGAGGACGGCAGCGCCGGTGATGCAGAGGTGATCAAGCGGCGTCGACCGAGGCCCTGGCCACTGACGAGCCGGCGCTGCCGTTATAGAGCGGAGTTGATTGTTTTGGGACATTGAATAAGCTTTTCATTTTTTTTTTTGACAACGTTTCCATTTGTATTGGGGCGATTGTTCTTTTTCTTTTCTTTTGCCTTTTTATTTCCTCCTTTCAATTTTCGTGTTCATTCTTTTCCCATAATGGCTTCAGTCCTGATGATGTCTTATCCCCTTCATTTATCAATTAGCAATAAAATTGGTTTCAATATATGAGACTTGGAAGAGAATTCACAACGGGAAGCGGTTGAACCGGGTCAAACAGCCGGCGAAAGCGTGCCGGAGACCAGACAGTGCCCCGATTCAGTCATCTACTCTCTTCCAACTTAGGGAACATTATTTTTTAAGATGCGGTCATTAAAGTAGAAGGGTCGATTTAGGTGACGACATGTTGGCTTTAGCATATCCCTCGACGACACAGACTTTATCAAAGCAAGTTGCATTTCTATATTGCTGATGGAAACGTGAACTTGAGGTTTTTGCAGACTTAATCTATTCACTGGAGAGTGCTCAACTGCCATCTAGAGCGGGTGAGATTCGTATGCAATGTGATGTTGCTATTCACCAATATTTTGAAACTACCTCCTTTTCTTTGGTTCAACAGTGTCCTAAAACATCACACAAAAGCGGAATTGGTCCCAGAACTTTTAAAAGGTGCATTCAGGTGCCTACAACTTATCTTAAAATGTATTCGAGTCCTAGTCCTTAAAAACTATTTAAATCCCAATACTAATTGCCGGATTCGAGTTCTCATCTTGTGAGAGAGAGAGAGAGAGAGCGAGGGTGCCATGGCATGCTTCCAAGTTTCAAGCTTTTTGGAACCATCCTGCAGGGCCCAAGACCAGTGGGTTCCCTTCTTCTCATCTGTTTCTCTTCTTTTTGCCTGCGCTTTAATGATCTGTTTTCTTTTCATTTTGCCCATCTTCTGGATCTAAACTGCTTCTTCTGCACTCGCATCGATCCTTCTCTTCTGTGCCGCTATGGCTCGACGGCGTAACGACAAGGGCACGTGCGGTCTGGTGGTTTCCAGTCAGTCACAATTTATATTCCATCCGGGTGTCTCAGGCTTTTCTCACTGGAGCTTGGCAGTTTTTAATGATGATCATCATATTCGAGGAGAGAGTCAACTGATTTATGCAAATAAATTGTTGAGTCTTTGGATCGTTTACTGAGGAACATAAGGCTAATTGGAGCTGAAATAAGCAGACTAGTGCATGTTGGTGCAAGTATAGGCATATAGCTAATCATTTTTAGAATATTTACATTTAATTGATGTGGTAAATATTAGAACTATACAAACAAGGGTTAAGAATGTAATAATAGAATTATATAGGGAATTTTGCAGTACATATAATCTGGATGAAAGTGGATCTTCTCAATCTAGTGACTTACAAAGTGGGAACATATGTAAAATTAGAGGATGTACCAACTTCTATTGCATAAGCAAAAAAAGTAAAAGGAATTAATAGGAAGTAATTCTGAAATAAATAGTTATTTAACCGTTTATTTTGAGTTTGATGAATTTGAAAACAGTATAGATTTCACAATATTGGATTGGTAGAAGATGTGTTTCACCTAATACTTAATTCTTGCTCTAATTGCAAAATAAATTTTAGCAACCCTTGTTCGACAGTTGTGGTAGAACAAATATTTAGCGCTAGAGGTAGTATTTTGGAGGAAAGACATTCAAAATCGTAATAATGAAGCTGAATTCTTTAATGACGGAGATGCCACTAGCACTGGTAATAGCGATGATTGGGAATGAGGTAAGTGTGGGGTTATCAAAGGTAAGAGAACTACATGAGTTTGATTCTTCTATTTCCATGATGATATTTAAGCGCTTAATAATAATTTATTAAGTTCAAACCCCTTCTCATCCTCCTTTTTTTTTTTTTTCCAAATTTGATTACAATTTAATTTTTAAACTCAAAAATCGTAACCGAAACCGAAACCATAGGTTCCATTTTTAGTTTTGAACCGGAACTGGGCCTGAAATTGGCGGTTCAAAATTGGAGCTAGAAACACCACTTAAGGGCTCAGTTCTAGTTCCCCCTAAATTGGAACTAGAACTGCCGGTTTATGAACCGGAACCGGCGGTTCCCGACCCATGGCCATGGCTACACAAAAGCACGAGAAAGTAGGCAGCACTAGTTTCTCTAGGGTTCATCAAATCTATACTGAGGCTCCGTTTGTTTCACGGAAAATGGCCTCCTGGGGGAAAACATTTTCCAGGAAGTCATTTTCCAAGAAAATAACTATATTTTCCGGTGTTTGGTTAATACTTAAGAATGAACTGGAAAACAATTTCCGTCGTTTGGCAAGGAATTGATTTTCCGGCGGCGGGCGGCGGCGACCGGCGGCCGGCGGCGAGCGGCGGGTGGCCGTGGGCGGCGATCGATGGCGGGGACCGACGGCCACGGCCGACGGAAAATGATTTCCGTTTTTAAAAAGAGGAAATCGTTTTCCACAATTTTCAAAGGGATTTTTCCATAGGAGGAAAATGTTTTCCGGGGTTAACCTATTTTCCGCCCTCCAAACGCCGGAAAATCCGGAAAATATTTTCTAGGAAAACTTTTTCCCCAAACAAACACAGCCTGAGACACAAATGATTCGCAAAATGAGCCCCTGAAGTGATTTCTTTCTTTTTCTATTATTCTATTCAGCGCGTAACAATTGTCATAATGAACTTAGATATCCTCACATTATATTCCCTTGCCTCACATTATATTACCTTGCCCCTCTGATTATGAACTTTTTGGCTACTTTACTATGTAGGAGTATGGAATTAAAGGATTTCCAACCATAAAGGTGTTTGTCTCTGGGCAGCCTCCTATCGATGACCAAGGAGCAAGGGACGCCAAACCTATGCAGAATTTGCACTAAAACAGGTTTCTTTTTATATCTCTCTTGATCAGACTTATGGATTACTCTGGTTATGTTTTTGTAATCTACGTATTTCCACGAAAGAGTTTATATAGGATTTTGATCAATTGCTTGCCAGCTTAATTAGCGAATTCGACTTAAGGTAAGTTTAACTTACGTTATTTTGTCGGCTGTGAAACCAACTGAAGGCCATGGCCATTCCTCGATAACAACAAGAAGAGGTTTTAGCGGCCACTAACCCCTCCCTGCCTTTTGGACAATACAATTGGAGAAATCTGTATAAATAACCCTAGACACATTTTTTTTTTATCTCACAATATTATTTCCAAATGGAATTGGAGACTAAACACCAATTTCCCAAGGCTGAGTCTACCTTTTTATTTCTCTTTCGTCCTTTGCATGGCCTTTCGAATGCCCTCTGCAAACAGTTGTTCGACCGTAGTATTTTGTCTCCTGATGACTTGCAATGCAGCCACGAGAATTAACTATTCACTGTTGCATGGAATCTCTAAGATTATTGGAGATTGGTCTTTATGGGATGGAGCTGGGGGGAAACCATATTTGACCGTCTTGGAACACAATAATAGTCAAGGTTGTTGGAAGTTCAGCTTGGGAGAAAGGGTGTCCGACGGATCGGATCATGAGAACTTTGTAGGGCTCCTAAGATCATGGCAATTGATGTAAACATAGAATTTTGTTCAAATGATAACGAACTATAAAGAATTAATACTTGAAGGACGGAAGACATCTCTAGATCCAGAATTTTAAGTTTAGCCTTCATCTTCAATACATAATATAAATTTGGAAATATTATATATATATATATATATATATATATATATATGTTTCCAGGCTCAGGCATTGTATATTAGCATGGGTTTGCATTGATGATATAAAATGTGTCTCCGTACTAAAATTAATGATAGAACATAATTGCCTTTCCCTTGTGACTGTTAAAATTTTCAATTAGTAAACGCATTATTACATCATAAATTGTGTTCGGCTCAGTTATGTACTTTGAAAAGCAGAATTATGTCTCCTCTTAAATGTTTAGTTATCTACTAAACAGAGTAGATGTGGATGTGTTCAATTCTTAGTAGTTGTATCTGTGCGCTGGTTAAGGCACTTCTCAAAGACCGCTTAAATGGTAAATCAACTGGAGGATCAAGTGAGAAATCTGAACCTAGTGCTTCGGTTGAACTGACTTCCAGCAATTTTGATGAGTTGGTTCTCAAAAGTAAAGAACTCTGGGTTGTAGAATTTTTTGTTCCATGGTACATTCCGTTTTCTTGATGGTTGATCGCTTTGGTTTAATTGATTTATATGTAGTCTGTTTATTGCTTCTTGGAAATAATTCTTAGTTTGCTTTATCCATCTCTTTGTTCATGTATATAAACACAGTGCTGACAGAAGAAATTATGGAGAAGTCTAGATCTTAGTCAGATACAAGCTAGTAATTTGATTACTGAAACTTTTTCTAGAAAATCGGTGCTCAATGGCATGATTACGGTGTAGTATGTCAACAACCGATCATTGTTACTTGTTGTTTCTGTCGATATGAGTTAGATTTTCCACTTGTATTAGAAAGCTGTATCTAGTTTCCTTGATTGCGAACTTATTTGTTTTTTTATGTTTATGTTGCTAAAACAAAGTTATGCATCTCTGAATTGTGAAAGTAGCTGTATAATAAGGAGGAGAAATCATCTCAATTAGAACAACTTTTATGCACGTTGTCTGTGTTTTTTTTTTAATGGCCAGTTATAATAATTGCTCTTTTAGCTTCTCAAGAAGTTTATGCCTCTTGTGCTTTTTGAAGGTGTGGTCACTGTAAAGAACTGGCACCTGAGTGGAAGAAGGCTGCCAAGAATTCGAAAGGAAAGTGAAGTTGGGACATGTTGACTGTGACGCCGGAAGGTAGTATATTTATTTCCACGTTTAGGAGGAGATGGTCCTTCCATTAATTTATATATTTTCAGTCGTCTTCATCGTTACAACAAATAGGAAGTTGGTAGAAATTTTTGCTTCTATATGCAATTGTCTTCATTTAATGAAGGCTTGAGCCCCTGCATGCTTGTAAGAGTAATTATCATCGTCATTTCAAACTTCAATCTATTACCCGATTGGATTCCCATCCTCAAGGAACTCCCTTTATTATGCCACTAAAAATGATACAGCCTTAGTGAACCTTAGCAGATAATCATCTTATCTATGGGTTCTTTCAAAAGGGGAAAACTTAATATTTGTGGATTGTCCAGGGAAATGCTTTCGGAATGAAATACTTCTTTTGGCAAGCTCCAGCCCTTAGTTTCCTAGCTGGTGTACACTGACAAATATCTCAATGTTTTAACATCTTTTGAATAGTTATTCCTCTGTACAATCCTGATGGATTGGGATTGCCAGTCTCTAATGAGCAGGTACAATGTGCAAGGCTTCCGTACTGTCCTTGTATTTGGTGCTGGCAAAGACAGTCCAATTCCTTATGAGGGTGCTAGAACTGCCTCTGCTATTGAATCCTTTGCTTTAGAGGAGCTGGAGACAAATGTTTCCCCTCCTGAGGTTAATAAGCTGACCAGCCAAGTAAGTTCTTCTGATGGCTGTAAAGCCAGTCCAATTCCTTATGAAGACGAGTTATGACTAATTCACGTTCGGAAATAGAATGAGGAAGTCCGGCAAAATTGAGTATTTGCTTTTTGATGCGGCTGAGCTGTAATGGAAAGTCCGATGCTTGTTTTGCTGGTGCACGTGTTCTTGGTTTTCTGGTTGTGAGATTATTTTCTTGATTCAGATATTAGTCGGTCAGAGAGGTCGATCTTATGTGTGGCTCAAATATGAGAATTCTGGGAAAAGACCAAAAACTTACCACCCTTTTGATCCAATGATCACGTGCGTCTCTCTTTCATGCAAATACCATTCATATACGTCTAAGCAAAATCCAACATTGAAAAATCGCATTATTTCCTTTTGCAAACTCATTTAACATCTTGCTTAAAGTTTAGATGGCTTGATATTTGGTTGGTCTTGAATGTTTTCGGTGAGGGTGAGAACTTAAAATTCGGGATGAGCATTTTTAGAGAGAAAATTAATTGTTGTGAAGATGCAAAATGATCTTCAAAGGTAAAATTCATGGATGCATTTGGGTATTTTTGACATTGGGGGTATGCGTAAGTGGTCATTACATGAAATGTGAGATATGTTTAATAATTCGATTAATAGCTCAACGAGTTTAAATAGAAAATCAGGTTATAGCTTGAATCATAATAAAAATAGAGAACCTACTCCGCACATGCATCACTACTTTCGTATTTTTTTTCTTATGTAATCGGCAAAACCTTTGGTAAAATCTCCAACATAACATTGTAATATAGGGTTAATACCACGAAAAACCCCAAGCTGGTACGCCCTTGACAAATTTACCCCAAACTATTTTTTTTACCACGAAAAATCCTAAACTGATACACCTGTGACAAATTTACCCCAAACTATTTTTTTGATCACGAGAAACCCCAAACTGGTACGTCCGTGATAAATTTACCCCAAATTATTTTTTTGACCATAAAAAACCCTAAACTTGTACATTTGTGACAAATTTACCCCAAATTAATTTTTTTACCACGAAAAATCCCAAACTATTACATCTATGACAAATTTACCCTTTATTAAATTGGATCAGTACCATGAAAAATCCTAAATTGATAAACCCGTGATAAACAGAGGGTAAAAATTTCAAATTGGTATACCAATGAAGTG
>JAGVVM010013428.1:0-13765 GCA_019149425.1 Psidium friedrichsthalianum
TTTTTAAAATAATTAAAATATTAAAAATAAATTTAATTTTAAATTTTTTTTAATTTTTTAAAATATTTATTTATTAAATATATTATAAAAATAATAAAAATTAAATTTTATATAAATAAAATTATTAATAATCTTTTGGTTTATTATAATTTAATTTTAATTAATATAAAAATTTTAAAAATATTTTAAAAATTTTTTATTTTATTAAAATGTTTAATTTAATTTAAAAATATAAATAAAAATATTGTTTTTATTTTTATTATTAATTTTTATATAATTTTTTATTAAAAAAAAAATAAATTTTTTTTTTTATATTATTTATTTAATAAATTTAAAATGATATAATTTTATAAAAAAAAATAATAAAAATAATTTCTTTTTTAAATAAAATTTTTTAAAATTTTTTTAAATAAAATAAAATTTTTTTTTTATTTATTTTAATTTAAATAAAAAATAAATAAAATTTTTAATAAAATATAAAATAAATATTTTTTAAATTTTAATAAAAAAAAAATTTTATTATTTTTTTATTTTTTAAAATTAAATTATTTTTATTAAATATAAATAATAAAAATTTTAAAAAATTAAAAATAATATTAAATATATTTAATCAATTTTATAATAAATTTATAAAAATTTAATTATAAATAATATTTTTTTAAATTTTTTATAATTTAATTATTTTTTAAATTATAAAAAAAATAAAAATTTAGTTTATAAATATATAATTTTATAAAATTTTTTATAAATAATAAAATTATTTTTTAATTTTAAAATTAAAATAAAATTTTTTTTAAATAAAAATTTTTTATTTAAATATTTTATTAAATTTTTTAAATATTTTAAAATAATTTTAAAAATAATAATTTTTTTTTTTAAAAATTATTTTATATTAAATATAATAAAATATTTTAAATTAAATATTAATAAAATAAAATAACAAAAATAGTTAATTTTATTTAATAATTTTTAAATTATATTTTATAAATTAATTTTTTATTAAAATTAAATATTTTTATTTTTTTATTAAATTTTATTATTATTTTTTTAAATATTTATTAATAATATGTAAATATTTTATTAATATCTTTTTATAATAATAAATTAAATTAATAATTAAAAAAATTTTTAATTATAAAAAATATTTATTTTATATTTAAGAATATATATTTATTTTAATATATTAAAAAATTATAATATTTTTTTTTTTTTATTTTATTTATTTTTTATTTTAAATAAATTTTCTAAATAATTTTTTAATTTATTTTTTTTTATTTATTAAATTTTATTATTAAAATAAATTTTTTAAAATAAAATAAAAATTTTTTTTTAATGAAATTTTTTATCGGACGGAGTTATACTTTGGTCGGCAGACCATGCAAACTTGTTGCAAAGTACAGTACGTAGGATTGCTATCGATTGTTTCGAAAAATGCCAGCAAGTCTTAAGTAAGGATAGACCTAGACTTAGGTGAACCAGACACATTTGTTGCCTTTCCAATGATTGAGCCAATATTGGGTACTTCTGAAAAGTAAATTCTGGAGAATTCCGAACAATTGCAATTACAGGTGATCATTGGTCATGCTCAAGCCGGGCCTCATCTGTTGTCCAAGTTTGCCCACCATATAAAACTTAAGGCAGAAATTTTCGGGTCGAGGCGGAGCGTGTCCGAGCCAAAGATGGGCGGGCCGGATGTTCTAATGTAAGAGCATTGTCCGAGCCAGTGCTTGGGTTTTGGCCGGGTGGGCTTGGATCACACTGGCCCAACCTTTTTGTGTGGGCGTGTGTGAAAATAGTGACCGAATGGTCATGCCTAAACATAACGTGTCAATTGTTTGTGTTAATTGATTTTGTAATTATAATTAGTTTTCCTTAAAAATAAAAACAAAAAACAGGCTTCGGCCTAACGTACCTCAGCCTAGACGGTGGCCGGCCTGGCCTGTCATTGTTGAGGCATAAATGTATCGGGCCGTGCTTGGGCTGCTCAGGCACTGCCTGTGGCCATTGTTAATCACGATTGTTAATTTTAGGGGAGAAAAAACAATGTTCGGGTCAGTTTGAAGCCTGCATGAGATTCAAAAGGGATGGATCATCCCGCATTGTTATTTTTTTTCTCAAAAATTATCCGAAAAGTCATAAATATATTACACTTTTGGCCAATTCAATCCAAAATTTTATAATCATGCTAATTGAGTCCTAAACCTTTTCATAATTTACCAATTGAGTTCATTCGATCAATTTTGGTCAGAAATTGATGACATGAATGGCATTTGTCCCAGTTGCATGGTGAACATTGACGCAGAATTTTTTCTTTATAGCTATTACTTTTTTGTTAATTTTTTCTTTTCTTTTTTTTTTTACTATTAAGGGCCGGTAGGGGCTACTGACCACCTGCTACTAGATAGGGGCTACAAAGCCCTCACCGACCATAGGGCAGAGCTTGCGGCCCTTGCTCAGAGTTGGGTGAGGGCTCGCTACCCTCGCATGTGACATCACATGTGACGCTCACTCAGCTCTGAGCGAGTTGGCCATGTGTGTGGGCAACGAGCCTCGCTAGGTATTGGCGAGAGCTTTACGACCCTCGGCCAACCCTTTACAATAAAAAGAAAAGAAAAGAAAGGAATTTTTTTAAAAGTTCAAGCAATTAAAAAAAATTCACGTTAATGTCCTTACCAAAAAAAAAAATTCACGTTAATGTCAATTGTGTCATGTAGGACGTCCAATGTCCACATCAACAATTGGCCGAAAAAAACTAAATTGGTAAATTGTCAAAAGGTTTAGGAATCAATTGGCACGGTTAAAATGTCTAGGAATGAATTGGTCAAAGCGTAATAAATTTATAACTTTTTGGTCAATTTTTCCCAGGTTTCCCGATCGGTAATTCATACCGCATTCTAAAAGGTGTCTAAAATTGTGGATCTCAGTGGATCAAAACCTCACGGAGCATCTCTCGTTCGATGCGGCTTTGTTCAATTGACTCCGTGAGTTTCATTCTCTGCAGAACGGCAATGACTGTCCACGAGAGAGAGAGAGAGAGAGAGAGAGGCATGGATAAAGGTGAAGCCCTCCCCGGGTATCAGGAGTTACGTACATGCATGTGAGAGAGAGAGCGAGAGAGAGATGAGCTCGTGAAAGTGGAAAATGTGGTGGAGGTGGTGAGCAGCTCCTTCCTCGTTCTTGGAAATTCCATGCATGCATGGTCTCCTCTCTTTTCTTTCACATGTGCCATAAATTTTGACTCGCTGCCCTGCCTTTGGAATCCAAAGCTAGCCAGTGTCTCATGCTTCACTCGGACCTGCGCTGCATCCTCGTTTCTTGACCCAAAAATCAATCGAGTCTTGCAAAACTATTGTGTAAGACTCGTTCGAAATGAGAATATGTCCCGCGGGTGTCGCCGTACACCGGAGCGTGACCTGTTGTGATGTCTATATGCGCTATTCCCACCACTAACGCTGCGAGTGGCATCGGCAAATTGTGGTCGTCAGTAGGAATAGAACCGGTTTATGTAATTAGACACACATCACACGATGACCTTTTGAGCGGCGTTTAAGAGTCGGAATTAATTCTTTTTTAACTTTTGATTGAATCGACCTATTAGAACGATGCGCGCGCGCTCTCTCTCTCTCTCTATCTCTTTCTCAATCGCGAGATGCCAAAAGAGATAGAGAGGAAGGCTAATTTTGACTTTCGCAAGCTGGCCGTTCCCATTAAAGATCAGAGGAAGACGTTCATGAAGGATCACGTTACAATGTAACGCAAGCTCTGCGGGACGACTCCCACTTCAGCTTCCTTTTGTCTCTATTCACATCTCTGACTTCGCTTGTGCTTCCCGTTGTCTTGCGACTTCTGACCAGACGACCAAAGCTTGGAATCGATCTTCCTGCGCACGACAATGGCCATTGCAGATCACCACCTGGAGCTACTGCTATAGCAGTTGGAAGAGGGCAACTGAGATCGAACGTGTTTAGATGATGGGATGGATTATTCTGGTGGCTTACTTGCCTTAAATGTGCAAACTTCATCTTCCACAAGAAGATGATAACGGTCTCCTATTGTTGGCAGGAGACATATCCGACTGTTGGGAGCACACAAGCTCGATACCTTCACTCAGAAAAATCATCTCATGTTTAAGCTGGTCAACATATCCAGTTAGACCTATATTCACTCAAAAACTTAAGCTAATGAGTTATAAGTCAACTAAGATATATTAACTCCTCAATACCATATCAATTCTTCAATGGAAAACTTCTCTAACACAACTCACACATGCATCCTAACACTGACAATAGCGCGTAAACGTTTGGGCAATCGTGATTTGTGCATGAACCGGCACATTACTTGTTCAATTAGCAAGATTGCGCACAAACACTCATTCCTAAAATGAAGATTCGATCCAGAAAAGAAATTAATGGGGATGAGGCATCAAAGCAGCACAGGAGGGAGATTTAAATCCAAGCAAATGAAGGGATTAAGGGAAAGGAAACAGCACATGGGTTTGAAAATAATAGGAGCAAACATGCTCTCTCTCCCTCACTAACGGTCACAGCCTCATGGGCTTGAAAGAACTTTTCCCCCCGAAACGTGACTTCATTTAAACCCAAAGCCTCAACCCCCCAAATCTCTACATATCCCGCGCCTTTCACCACAGAATTCTTGCACTATCACTCTGCTCACTTCACTTCACTTCACTTGGAGCTCACACTCTGCTTATAGAAACAGAGGAAAGATGGACAGCTCAAGAAAATCTCCGATGAAACCGTGGAAAAAAGGCCCGGCCAGAGGCAAAGGCGGTCCTCTAAACGCCTCGTGCTCGTACAGGGGCGTACGCCAGAGGACGTGGGGCAAGTGGGTCGCGGAAATAAGAGAACCCAGGAAGAGGACCCGACTCTGGTTGGGCTCTTTCGCCACTGCCGAAGAAGCGGCCATGGCTTACGACGAAGCCGCTCGGAGATTGTATGGGCCTGACGCTTATCTCAACCTGCCCCACCTCCACCATCAACCGCCGCCCAACTCCTCCATTTTCTCATCGAATGGGTCTCTGCATCAAAAGTTCAAATGGTTCCCATCCAAGAACTTCATCTCCATGTTCCCTTCATGTGGCCTGCTCAACCTAAGTGCTCAGCCCAGTGTCCATGTCATCCACCAGAGGCTGGAAGAGCTCAAGAAGAATGGAGGCTTTGGTGGCGCAGCTTCTCCTTGTTCATCTTCCTTGGACTCGAGAATCGATGTTAGGAGGAGAATCGACGCGGAAGTCGGTAAGTTGAAGGAGAAAGAGGTCGAGATTTCATCGGAGAGAGCCGCGGTGGCAGGGCATCGCGAAGAGAAGCCTCAGATTGATCTAAATGAGTTCCTTCAGCAGTTGGGAGTCCTGAAAGAAGATAGCAGCCAGTCAGAAGAAGTTGTTGAGGTAAACGGAACTGAGGAAGGTCTGTTCAAGGATTATAATCAAATAGTGGCTTTTGATGAGAAGGGATTCAATTGGGATAGTTTGATGGAGATGCATGGTTATGCTGATCAACAGGTTTATGCAGAAGGCAGCACTTGCCAGGTTAGTGATACTACCGAGGAGTTCACTTTGCCTTCCACCATCTGGAATTTCTGAAAGGAGCATCTGACAGTGACACTAGGAGAATAGTTTTCATACAGTTCAAAACCAGTTTACAGAGTCAGAGAGAGAGAGAGAGACGTCTAGAGTCTTATTATCCATTGGAATACTGACAGTGTAGAACGTTGATCCCACAATTTTCGGCATTTATTTTCACCTTGCGTTATATACTTCAGTCTTCACTAATGAATTAACAGAAAGCTTGACTAAAGTTGGAATACAGTTATAAAGGTTCTATAACATTATACTGTCTCTTGGGTGAGAAATACAGAAGCCGCGTTTGGTTGTCCAGAGCCAAAAAGAATCAAAATGCTAAGGCTGCCAAAAGAGAGAGATCAGTAACTGGAAATGAACCATCATAGATTTCTTTACAATGTAAAGCAATTGCCATCAATATCTCAATATGCAGCGTCAGACATAACCGTCATTGAATCAAGATAGACTGCTCAGGCTTGGCGAAGCAACATTCAGATTCCCTGGTACACTCAATTCACATAACATTCTTGGTCGAAACTCTAGGCCCTAAAAATTGGTCCAAAACCTGTACGACAAGTACTCCAAAGGACAGTACTGACAAAGGCATCAGCTAACCAGACAGTTTGCTTATTCGTCGCAATACTCTGAGGCACTTTGATACTCGCCATGCTCCTCAAAGTACTCAATTAGTCGCTTTAAGAATCCATTGCTACTCACCGTTTCGGTATCACAGATGAGACAACACTGTCTTCTTGCCCGTGTAACAGCCACATTCATTCGCCTGTGGTCACTCAGGAAACCAACTGTAATTAAAACAGAAAGGAAGATGAAAACACCTTTCTCCACGTTGGTCCTATGCTGAAGTAGAATGAATCGGGATCGAAGAAACAGACTCACGGATCATAAACAAGAACTACCTCTTTCTTTGAATTTGAACGGACCATTGATATAATGATTGCTTCCTTTTCCCGACCTTGAAAACCATCCACTGTTGAGATTTCCATATCCTTAAGTTTGTTTTCATTGCCTTTCAGCATCTTCAATAAAACCACCTTCAGGACCAATGAGAGGCATAGTGAGACTACTCTATTAATCAAACATGACTTGCATGCAATCACATAATTCAATAGCTGGTTAGGAAAAAAAAAACAATCTACTAACTAGTTTGCAATTTTCAACTTCAATCCACATCAAACGTCGAGGTATATTTAGCAAAGAGCAGGTACCTGTGCAGCATAAGGTGTTATGACTCCAATATCAGAAGCAGAAACTCCAGACGAGACAAGTCTTTTTGCATGAGCAATCGCAACCTCAGCTTCGCCCTCATTCAATGTGCTTTCCTCTTCATCTTTCTTTTCATCCATGTCACACCTAGAAATCCACAAGAGCAGAGAGAAGTTTTCATAATGAACAATCTTACTCAGCATAAGTGACGCAATGAAATGAATAATTATTATTATACGGAAACAGCTTCAGTTGTGGTAAAGTTTGTATCGTCACAATTGCTTGTTCCCATTTTGGTGATACCATGATACTAGCTGTCATTTGCATTGCAAATGACAGCTAGTATCATGGTATCACCAAAATGGGAACAAGCAATTGTGACGATACAAACTTTACCACAACTGAAGCTGTTTCAGTATAATAATAAATTATTCATTTCATTGCGTCACTTATGCTGAGTAAGATTGTTCATTATGAAAACTTCTCTCTGCTCTTGTGGATTTCTAGGTGTGACATGGATGAAAAGAAAGATGAAGAGGAAAGCACATTGAATGAGGGCGAAGCTGAGGTTGCGATTGCTCATGCAAAAAGACTTGTCTCGTCTGGAGTTTCTGCTTCTGATATTGGAGTCATAACACCTTATGCTGCACAGGTACCTGCTCTTTGCTAAATATACCTCGACGTTTGATGTGGATTGAAGTTGAAAATTGCAAACTAGTTAGTAGATTGTTTTTTTTTTCCTAACCAGCTATTGAATTATGTGATTGCATGCAAGTCATGTTTGATTAATAGAGTAGTCTCACTATGCCTCTCATTGGTCCTGAAGGTGGTTTATTGAAGATGCTGAAAGGCAATGAAAACAAACTTAAGGATATGGAAATCTCAACAGTGGATGGTTTTCAAGGTCGGGAAAAGGAAGCAATCATTATATCAATGGTCCGTTCAAATTCAAAGAAAGAGGTAGTTCTTGTTATGATCCGTGAGTCTGTTTCTTCGATCCCGATTCATTCTACTTCAGCATAGGACCAACGTGGAGAAAGGTGTTTTCATCTTCCTTTCTGTTTTAATTACAGGTTGGTTTCCTGAGTGACCACAGGCGAATGAATGTGGCTGTTACACGGGCAAGAAGACAGTGTTGTCTCATCTGTGATACCGAAACGGTGAGTAGCAATGGATTCTTAAAGCGACTAATTGAGTACTTTGAGGAGCATGGCGAGTATCAAAGTGCCTCAGAGTATTGCGACGAATAAGCAAACTGTCTGGTTAGCTGATGCCTTTGTCAGTACTGTCCTTTGGAGTACTTGTCGTACAGGTTTTGGACCAATTTTTAGGGCCTAGAGTTTCGACCAAGAATGTTATGTGAATTGAGTGTACCAGGGAATCTGAATGTTGCTTCGCCAAGCCTGAGCAGTCTATCTTGATTCAATGACGGTTATGTCTGACGCTGCATATTGAGATATTGATGGCAATTGCTTTACATTGTAAAGAAATCTATGATGGTTCATTTCCAGTTACTGATCTCTCTCTTTTGGCAGCCTTAGCATTTTGATTCTTTTTGGCTCTGGACAACCAAACGCGGCTTCTGTATTTCTCACCCAAGAGACAGTATAATGTTATAGAACCTTTATAACTGTATTCCAACTTTAGTCAAGCTTTCTGTTAATTCATTAGGTGAAGACTGAAGTATATAACGCAAGGTGAAAATAAATGCCGAAAATTGTGGGATCAACGTTCTACACTGTCAGTATTCCAATGGATAATAAGACTCTAGACGTCTCTCTCTCTCTCTCTGAACTCTGTAAACTGGTTTTGAACTGTATGAAAACTATTCTCCTAGTGTCACTGTCAGATGCTCCTTTCAGAAATTCCAGATGGTGGAAGGCAAAGTGAACTCCTCGGTAGTATCACTAACCTGGCAAGTGCTGCCTTCTGCATAAACCTGTTGATCAGCATAACCATGCATCTCCATCAAACTATCCCAATTGAATCCCTTCTCATCAAAAGCCACTATTTGATTATAATCCTTGAACAGACCTTCCTCAGTTCCGTTTACCTCAACAACTTCTTCTGACTGGCTGCTATCTTCTTTCAGGACTCCCAACTGCTGAAGGAACTCATTTAGATCAATCTGAGGCTTCTCTTCGCGATGCCCTGCCACCGCGGCTCTCTCCGATGAAATCTCGACCTCTTTCTCCTTCAACTTACCGACTTCCGCGTCGATTCTCCTCCTAACATCGATTCTCGAGTCCAAGGAAGATGAACAAGGAGAAGCTGCGCCACCAAAGCCTCCATTCTTCTTGAGCTCTTCCAGCCTCTGGTGGATGACATGGACACTGGGCTGAGCACTTAGGTTGAGCAGGCCACATGAAGGGAACATGGAGATGAAGTTCTTGGATGGGAACCATTTGAACTTTTGATGCAGAGACCCATTCGATGAGAAAATGGAGGAGTTGGGCGGCGGTTGATGGTGGAGGTGGGGCAGGTTGAGATAAGCGTCAGGCCCATACAATCTCCGAGCGGCTTCGTCGTAAGCCATGGCCGCTTCTTCGGCAGTGGCGAAAGAGCCCAACCAGAGTCGGGTCCTCTTCCTGGGTTCTCTTATTTCCGCGACCCACTTGCCCCACGTCCTCTGGCGTACGCCCCTGTACGAGCACGAGGCGTTTAGAGGACCGCCTTTGCCTCTGGCCGGGCCTTTTTTCCACGGTTTCATCGGAGATTTTCTTGAGCTGTCCATCTTTCCTCTGTTTCTATAAGCAGAGTGTGAGCTCCAAGTGAAGTGAAGTGAAGTGAGCAGAGTGATAGTGCAAGAATTCTGTGGTGAAAGGCGCGGGATATGTAGAGATTTGGGGGGGTTGAGGCTTTGGGTTTAAATGAAGTCACGTTTCGGGGGGAAAAGTTCTTTCAAGCCCATGAGGCTGTGACCGTTAGTGAGGGAGAGAGAGCATGTTTGCTCCTATTATTTTCAAACCCATGTGCTGTTTCCTTTCCCTTAATCCCTTCATTTGCTTGGATTTAAATCTCCCTCCTGTGCTGCTTTGATGCCTCATCCCATTAATTTCTTTTCTGGATCGAATCTTCATTTTAGGAATGAGTGTTTGTGCGCAATCTTGCTAATTGAACAAGTAATGTGCCGGTTCATGCACAAATCACGATTGCCCAAACGTTTACGCGCTATTGTCAGTGTTAGGATGCATGTGTGAGTTGTGTTAGAGAAGTTTTCCATTGAAGAATTGATATGGTATTGAGGAGTTAATATATCTTAGTTGACTTATAACTCATTAGCTTAAGTTTTTGAGTGAATATAGGTCTAACTGGATATGTTGACCAGCTTAAACATGAGATGATTTTTCTGAGTGAAGGTATCGAGCTTGTGTGCTCCCAACAGTCGGATATGTCTCCTGCCAACAATAGGAGACCGGTTATCATCTTCTTGTGGAAGATGAAGTTTGCACATTTAAGGCAAGTAAGCCACCAGAATAATCCATCCCATCATCTAAACACGTTCGATCTCAGTTGCCCTCTTCCAACTGCTATAGCAGTAGCTCCAGGTGGTGATCTGCAATGGCCATTGTCGTGCGCAGGAAGATCGATTCCAAGCTTTGGTCGTCTGGTCAGAAGTCGCAAGACAACGGGAAGCACAAGCGAAGTCAGAGATGTGAATAGAGACAAAAGGAAGCTGAAGTGGGAGTCGTCCCGCAGAGCTTGCGTTACATTGTAACGTGATCCTTCATGAACGTCTTCCTCTGATCTTTAATGGGAACGGCCAGCTTGCGAAAGTCAAAATTAGCCTTCCTCTCTATCTCTTTTGGCATCTCGCGATTGAGAAAGAGATAGAGAGAGAGAGAGAGCGCGCGCGCATCGTTCTAATAGGTCGATTCAATCAAAAGTTAAAAAAGAATTAATTCCGACTCTTAAACGCCGCTCAAAAGGTCATCGTGTGATGTGTGTCTAATTACATAAACCGGTTCTATTCCTACTGACGACCACAATTTGCCGATGCCACTCGCAGCGTTAGTGGTGGGAATAGCGCATATAGACATCACAACAGGTCACGCTCCGGTGTACGGCGACACCCGCGGGACATATTCTCATTTCGAACGAGTCTTACACAATAGTTTTGCAAGACTCGATTGATTTTTGGGTCAAGAAACGAGGATGCAGCGCAGGTCCGAGTGAAGCATGAGACACTGGCTAGCTTTGGATTCCAAAGGCAGGGCAGCGAGTCAAAATTTATGGCACATGTGAAAGAAAAGAGAGGAGACCATGCATGCATGGAATTTCAAGAACGAGGAAGGAGCTGCTCACCACCTCCACCACATTTTCCACTTTCACGAGCTCATCTCTCTCTCGCTCTCTCTCTCACATGCATGTACGTAACTCCTGATACCCGGGGAGGGCTTCACCTTTATCCCATGCCTCTCTCTCTCTCTCTCTCTCTCTCGTGGACAGTCATTGCCGTTCTGCAGAGAATGAAACTCACGGAGTCAATTGAACAAAGCCGCATCGAACGAGAGATGCTCCGTGAGGTTTTGATCCACTGAGATCCACAATTTTAGACACCTTTTAGAATGCGGTATGAATTACCGATCGGGAAACCTGGGAAAAATTGACCAAAAAGTTATAAATTTATTACGCTTTGACCAATTCATTCCTAGACATTTTAACCGTGCCAATTGATTCCTAAACCTTTTGACAATTTACCAATTTAGTTTTTTCGGCCAATTGTTGATGTGGACATTGGACGTCCTACATGACACAATTGACATTAACGTGAATTTTTTTTTTTGGTAAGGACATTAACGTGAATTTTTTTTTAATTGCTTGAACTTTTAAAAAAATTCCTTTCTTTTCTTTTCTTTTTATTGTAAAGGGTTGGCCGAGGGTCGTAAAGCTCTCGCAATACCTAGCGAGGCTCGTTGCCCACACACATGGCCAACTCGCTCAGAGCTGAGTGAGCGTCACATGTGATGTCACATGCGAGGGTAGCGAGCCCTCACCCAACTCTGAGCAAGGGCCGCAAGCTCTGCCCTATGGTCGGTGAGGGCTTTGTAGCCCCTATCTAGTAGCAGGTGGTCAGTAGCCCCTACCGGCCCTTAATAGTAAAAAAAAAAGAAAAGAAAAAATTAACAAAAAAGTAATAGCTATAAAGAAAAAATTCTGCGTCAATGTTCACCATGCAACTGGGACAAATGCCATTCATGTCATCAATTTCTGACCAAAATTGATCGAATGAACTCAATTGGTAAATTATGAAAAGGTTTAGGACTCAATTAGCATGATTATAAAATTTTGGATTGAATTGGCCAAAAGTGTAATATATTTATGACTTTTCGGATAATTTTTGAGAAAAAAAATAACAATGCGGGATGATCCATCCCTTTTGAATCTCATGCAGGCTTCAAACTGACCCGAACATTGTTTTTTCTCCCCTAAAATTAACAATCGTGATTAACAATGGCCACAGGCAGTGCCTGAGCAGCCCAAGCACGGCCCGATACATTTATGCCTCAACAATGACAGGCCAGGCCGGCCACCGTCTAGGCTGAGGTACGTTAGGCCGAAGCCTGTTTTTTGTTTTTATTTTAAGGAAAACTAATTATAATTACAAAATCAATTAACACAAACAATTGACACGTTATGTTTAGGCATGACCATTCGGTCACTATTTTCACACACGCCCACACAAAAAAGGTTGGGCCAGTGTGATCCAAGCCCACCCGGCCAAAACCCAAGCACTGGCTCGGACAATGCTCTTACATTAGAACATCCGGCCCGCCCATCTTTGGCTCGGACACGCTCCGCCTCGACCCGAAAATTTCTGCCTTAAGTTTTATATGGTGGGCAAACTTGGACAACAGATGAGGCCCGGCTTGAGCATGACCAATGATCACCTGTAATTGCAATTGTTCGGAATTCTCCAGAATTTACTTTTCAGAAGTACCCAATATTGGCTCAATCATTGGAAAGGCAACAAATGTGTCTGGTTCACCTAAGTCTAGGTCTATCCTTACTTAAGACTTGCTGGCATTTTTCGAAACAATCGATAGCAATCCTACGTACTGTACTTTGCAACAAGTTTGCATGGTCTGCCGACCAAAGTATAACTCCGTCCGATAAAAAAATCTAGTCAAAATCTTACGGATATAGCTTAGTCATCGCCGAAAAAAAATGAATGTACTTGATCTTCATACGTATAAATCAATTCTATTGTTAGTCCATGCATTTTTATTTTTTTTTTATTTTTTATTTTTTGTAGACAACACGATTCTATACTTGCTCATTTTTTTTCATCCTAAAACGTGTGGATACACATTATCAATGGGTCACCGATTGGGTATCGGGCTAAAAAAACACTTGTCCAGACTTAGCCATCATGCCCGAGAAGTCCACACGGACCACACCTGTCCACATCGCTCCTCGAGCGCTATCGGCTCGGGCGGCCCAAGCGCGCCGCCACGACCATGATCAAGTCTTTAACTTAGGATAGGCATCAGTACGTAAGACCTCGAATTTACACTCGAGTCCAAAGATTGTGCAGTTCCATGAATATTGTTATTCGTTGACAATCACACATGGTAGATACTTAAGTGATTCCGTTCAAAGCATTGGGTTACGATCCGGAAAAATAGCCAGGGGGGAACTTTCGTTTGGCCAATTAAACGTTGGCTCCCCATCTGTGGACTGCGTGGCGACACGGACGTGCTCCGCAAACCAGGGCTAAGGTCAAAACGAAAGCGTGATGAACACGGTCCTCACGCTCGAGGAAACCTCCAAATCACGAGGTCCACCGCCACACACAATACTCACATAGAAAAATCATGCAAAAAAAAAAAAATCTATAATTTAGTTCAAAACTTTTTCAATCGTGCCAATTAGTCTCTCATTTGACGACCTATCAATTTTAGTAATTTCAGGACAAGTGGACAACAACCGTCTTACGTGACATTGGCTATAGTACGC
>JAGVVM010013430.1:0-14533 GCA_019149425.1 Psidium friedrichsthalianum
AAACCAACACAACTGCAAATTGGAGTGGGATTTTTAGAGGCACGTGGGCTTGAGGGGAAAAACTTCTGTAGAAATGGGGGAAAGAAAAATGACACAGTGCACGTGTGCACTTGGGGAAAGGCAGCTGAAATTGGAAGGGAAAATGGGTCCACAAACCTTGACTTTTCTTCTCTTCATGCAGATAAGTTTGAGGACGTTACACATCTAAAGGCATGTATGCTTGCTGAAGGTTGCACTCGGACCTATGGGGCTGATTATGATGGTACATTCTCTCACATTGCAATGACACCTTCTCTTCGTGTTTTTATTTCTCTTGATGTCCGATATGGTTGAACTCTTAATCAACTTGATGTCAAGAATGCCTTTCTTCAATGCAACTTGGCAAAGGAGATTATATAGAGCAACCACTGGGATTTGTTGCTCGGGGGGAGTTTACTAGTGTTTATCGTTTGCGCAAGGCATTGTATGAGTTGAAACGGTCTCCTCGAGCCTAGTTTAGTCGTTTCAATAATGCGGTTATTCGATTTGGTTTGCGACATTATTCTATGGATCATTTTTGTTTAGCTCCACTTTTCCTAGGGAGTGTGTGCTCCTAGTTGTGTATGTGGATGATATTATCATCATTGATAGTGATTCTGTAGGCATACAAAAGTTGAAACAACTTTTACAAACAGAGTTCAGCACAAAAGATACGGGTTGTCTGCAGTATTTTTGGACATTGAGATGACCTATTCACATGATGGTATCTCATTATCACAATGAAGATATGGTCTGGACATTCTCAATGAGGTTGGTTTTGTTGTAGCAAAGCCTATCGATACTCCAATGGATCCTAATGTGAAGTTTAATGCAGAATATGGCAACTTACTTCATGATCCAAGTAAGTATCAAAGGTTAGCAGGTAAACTCAACTATTTAACCATTATTCGACCAAATATTTCTTTTGTTATTAGCATGGTTAGTCAATTTAGGAGTGCTCCTCGCATTGAAGGGAGCACTAGGTAAAGGGCTTTTTTTTCAAGAATCATGGTCATCTTAGTGTCATTGGCTATTTTGATGTTGATTTGACTGGGTGTCCTATTGATAGGAGATCGACTTCTGGCTACCATGTGTTCTTGGGAGGCAATTTAGTGAGTTGGAAAAGTCAAAAGCAACAAGTTGTGTCTCGATTTAGTGTAGAGGTGGAATATCGAGCTATGGCTCATGTGACTAGTAAGTTGCTTTGGTTGAGGATGTTATCCAAACTTTGTATGCCATCTTCAGCTCCCTCAATCCTGTGTTGCGATAATCAATTCGCTATACATATTGCTTAAAATCTAGTTTTTCATGAGCGCACGAAGCATATATCGAGAAAAGATTCAAAACAAGGAAATGACTTCAATATACGCGGACCGAAAACCAACTTGCTAATCTTTTCACTAAGTCATTGTGGAGTAGTAGAGTGATTACTTTGTGTAACTAGTTAGGGTTCTTTGATGTTTATTCCCCAACTTGAAGGGGAGTGTTGAAAAGTTAATTATTGGGCTTATTATTAGTAAGGGCAGTTTAGTCTTCTTCATTATTAGTGGGCCCTAATTCTCACTATACATATATTGATGTAATCCGTAATTATATTAATATCAATTCTTCCCCCTTCGTTTACAAAAGCAAAAGGCACTAGCATAAGAATAACCATTGAAACAGGTATTCAAAGGATTACTTATAATGTGCATCCAAATGAACCTGTCTAGTCTGAAATCACTGAGCTCATGGAAGAAGAGCACAATTTGAAGTCAAAGGGACAATTAAATATACTTCTACGTTGTTATTAGGGGTGAGCAACTTGGCCCACCCGAACCGGGACCGCCCGGACCGAACCGGGACTGATGGTCCGGTTCCCGATTCCATAGAGGTCCGGTCTGGTTCCCGGTTCCTAAAATTGGGACCGGTGACCGGGCGGTCCGGTTCCTGGTTTCCGGTTTTTAGGACCGGACCGGACCGGTCCTTTTTTAAATTTTTTTCCCTAATTCGGTCCGTGAATCTCTTTCGGCTCCTTGGACCTCTTATTTTTTTTATTGGGAAGTCATTTTATATAGATATTAAAGTTCTATAACGTTATTATTTCAACAATTAAAGAATAATTTTGGTTATATTTTTTTTTTGGTCGAGTCCGGTCCAGTTCGGTCCGGTCCGGTCCATTTGTCGGTCCGGTCCGGTCCGGTTCCCGGGATAGTCGGTCCGGTTCCCGTTCCGAAAATTTGGAACTGGGACCACCGGTCCAGTTCCCGGTTCTTGAGAGGAACCGGACCGGACCGGGAACCGATCACCTCTAGTTGTTATTGCCAGTAAAAACTTTTCTGTTCGGATCAAAGACCTTTTTGGACGTTTTCCTAATGTCGATCACAAGGTATCTCTTTGTTTCTCTGGTTGTTGCCACCCGAGCAAATAATATCTTTCTAGTTGCACAGGATTGCCTTTTCATCTCCGTCGTTGTTTCCTTCCCAACAAAATGAAAACAAGAAAGGAAAACAACATCACATTCCACATTTTTCAGAAAAATCTCCACATCAATTGGAGATTTCATTGTTGAAGTAGCTTCACTAATGTTATAAATGTTCACGGCCATTTATTTCTTAGTTAGTTGCCAATGATGCCCCTTTCCTGCCATGGGATTCTTTCTCCTTGGAGAACATGTCCTGCGGTCAAGTCAAGGATCCATGTAACTAAATGGGAGTTTAAGCAATTGGGCGATTATATATGTACAGTTGTTTAAATTACTTATGCTGTTTCTGTTATGTGTTGAGGTTTCCATTGAAAACGACTTGTTTAAATAAGGCAGCCATGAATAAGAAGAAGCAAGAACTGAGCTTAATTAGTGTCCGTCGTACATTTGACACTTGCCAAAGCAGAGAACCTGTGATTTACCAGATAATGCATTTCTGATATGCTAAACACCTTCCACACTCGAATGCCAATTTTAGCAAATCACAAGTGTCAAGACTCATCAGCGACTAAGACGTTGCCAACTACGAGCTCTCAACTTTTATTTTTTAGAGGCTTAGAAGAACTTAATTTGCTGTGTGAAATATCTTTTTCTATGTTCGTACTTTACTGTTCAAAAACTGTCATGTCGCTGTTTGAACAACTATTTGTTCAGTCTCTCGTCTTGTAGCATTCATTATATTGCCCAGAGGGGACAGATTTGGGTTCAGGATTTCGTATCGACTTTCTTAATACAAGGGTGATCTTCTCAGTAAGTTATGGAGCAAATGTGAAAATGCAATTGCACATTTAAAGAATCAACCTTTCCAGCAATGAAATAGTAGAACTCAGTCTAATAGAGTGCTGCAGGTGTAAATCAAGCACAACCATAAAACATTATCGCCTGACTTTCCTTGGTTCAATAAAACATTATCTTCATGTATGCCCAGAACAGACAAGACAACGAATGCTGCAAAGTGATTACAAGATCCACCAGGTTGAGATTACCACCCAAACATATATATTTTCACGGTACTGAGGTAGCAAGTCCCCTATTTCTTTTTTCTACCCTTACCTGGAACAATATCAATAGGTATAATTGAATACTTAACTGCAACTGGTGCATACAGGATTAGAACCGCTAAATGAACGCCATTGTGCAAGAAAGACGCACCAGATTTGCAAATCTGGGTCTGATTACTAACTGACGAAAGCCAACCTGACAAAGATGAGCGATGGACTACTTCACTTCAGCATTGTGATGTCACGCATGAAGTGTCCATGTGGAGATTTACAATATACTCTCCTTCCCGCTAGCTCTTGCCGTACGAACTACACTTCTTCCAATTCTATGCTTTACAAACTCTCTATTTTCTTGCAAGTATATACATGTCACTGGTGTTCCCTTCACTGGCCAAGAAAAAGAACTTGCTGATCCACACATTTGCTATGCACAGCAGCGGCCAAGGAGCATGGAGTTAATGCAATAGAGTTGAGCAAATCTTTCTCTATGTCTTTGGCTATGCATCTGCAGACAAGCACTATTATGTACTCCATGGAAGCTGCATCACGGGGCATGGTGATAGGACTGTCCCCTGACAAACCAAATTCTTCTTCGGACATCTTGAAGAGCACTTCAAAGATGTTGCTACGAAGACCCTGCAAAGGAATCGTGAAATGCCCTCCATCAGTCATGTAGATGACAAAATGCCCCTTCTCTGATGATGATGATGATGAATTTGACTCTACATTAACCCCAGGATGGGGAGTTCTCCTGCCTGAAGCGGCTAGTTTTTCCCACATCCTCGCCATCTTCATTAGCTTCTTGGGGCTCATCATTCTTATACTTCAAACAAAAGGACTTTCTGGATTGTAACTGAATGCAAATGAAGGAAGGAAACTTTGCTTATAAATGCAAAAGGTCAAAGAGAATCCCACGTAAATGTCACTTTCTCTGCCTCGAGATTTGCAATGCTTTGTCTATGTAATTCATTATGACATGCGGGAATCTACTTAGCACTACGTTGACATAATTAACTAGGTGAAGCTCGAGGAAGGAAGATGCCGATGACACTTTTTTTGTATTGTGGGGTAACAGCAAATCCTGCATAAGAATAACTGATAAAGCTGGTATTTAACAGATTCACTTTCAATGTGGATCCAAATGAACCTGTCTAGTCTGAGATTAATAAGCTCACAGGAGAAGAAATAAAATTATAGTCAAAGGGACAAATTCAATCTACTTTTACATTGTTATCAACAACAAAAATGTTTCTGTTAGGATCTAAGACATTTATGGACTTTTTTTAATGTAGATTAAAAGAGTATCTCCTTGTTTCTCCAGTTATTGTGAGCCAAGCAATTAGTGTCTTTCTGGTTGCACAGGATTGCTTCAATTGCAACCAACTCCATCATCATTATCTGCACCCATTTGGGAGAGATGCCCACATAAGCTGGAGTTGGAGACTTTATTGCAAAAGTGCCTTTACCTTACTAATGTTAGGGAAGTTCATGGCCATTTTTCTCTTAGTTAGTCACTAATGACCTCCCTTGCCTGCCTTTGGATTCTTTCTTCTAAGATAACATGTCCTGCGGTCGACTCAAGCATCCAAAAGCAGTCAAGCGAGCATTTTGTCTGATGTGGCATACTAAGCACAGATAACAACTGCTAAGCTAATCAACAACCACATGATAAAACCGGCAATCTCCTTTGTTGCGACAAAAGAACCTCAGTAAAAGCTACAGAAACATATGGAATTCCAGTTAGCAAACGAGTAAGTGCAGAAGGTTGGAATTTCCCCGAAATTGTCTGAGCTTTCGACAATTAACTTCTCTTTTTCTTGGATCTAAGGACGACTCAGACTTTCTGCAGTTCATTGTATGATAATGTCACAATTTGGCCCAAGTGGTAGTCGCCCTTTCAGTTCTTAAAAAAAAAAAAGCTTTGTGCACAATGAACTCTTCCCATTTCCAATTTGCTAAACAGAAGAATTGAGTTCGGTAATATAAATTTCAAGAAGCTTTAGTAAATCTCTAATATCGTTAGGAAGCGAAATGGACTGCCGACTTTTTTGTTCGGTAACCTCACCAAAGAAGTAATGATTTTACTTTTCAAAGAGTTAGTATTCAGAAGTAAATTGCCAAGCTAATTTATGTTGACAACTGGGTCCTCAATTAGTTTGTAACTTAGCAACGTTATAACGATTTCGCTGTGGACATTTACATCCTAGATTACCAAGTACTTTATGATTAGTACTTATCAACCCGATTTTACCATCCTCGGATCTTGTATTGATCAGTTGATGACCAAGTGCTACAGAGTTTTCCCAGCAACATTCTTGTGTACATGAATCAACTCAACCTGAAACTTTCCGAACACTTTCCTAGTATGTGCTCTTCTTACTTCCTTTTCCCTAGGATAGAGTCATCCGAACAGGTTCCGCCTTCATGGTCTTGAAATTCTTTTCTTGCTCTTTATATAACGAGCATCAACTCGTTGAAGTACTTATTTAAGCTCTGACTTCTTCGAGTGGTAGACATCCGAGCACAAAAAGATGTACGCGCAAATGCAGGTGTCCATTTCTCGGGAAGAAACTATAACATTTGGAGCCAATCATTTCAATGCAAATTATACCTCTCCATGACCTGTGCCCGGCATTCTTTGAACTCGTCAGGTGTCAAAGAATTACAAACGGAAGAATCAAATCGGCATTTTGATGAGATAAGTGACTCAAATGTTCTGGAAATATTTTGTTATGTGGCGCATATCTGTGATAAACGTAGTTGCACAGACTAAACATCACTTCTTGCCAAGTTCTTAGCTAGGAAGCACCAATACTCTCCAAGGGCTTTCGTGTCGTGTTTGACACTCTCCGATATATAAGCGACACATGATGAGCGCTCCAGACATGCAATGACACGCGAGTTCAGCATCCCAACATACCATTTCTATAGATACTGGTCAATTTTAAGCATTTTCAATAAATTATGGGTCATATATAGATTTATCATATATATATATTGAAGTCATATATCCAGCCACCATAAAATTAATATACCCAATCAGCTCAGAAAAATAAGCCCAATTGTGAATCTCTAACAAAAGAAAAAGAAGAAACTTATTGCCAGTATATTTATTATGTATATATAAATATATACATTTAATATACGTGTCCCAACGTGTCGGAATTCTCTATTTTTTTTAAAATGATGTGTCAGCGTGTCCTGTCATGTCATGTCGCATGTCGCGTATCAGTGTCGATACTACTTAGATTCTCAGTAACCCAACAGATGATTCCTCTATTCAATCCCATGACAAAGCACGACCAAACAAGACAGATTGTGAAGATGATGATTTCTCCCTGCAAAAGGAATAAAAGGGCCAATCTGTATACGCTTGTGAGGTACCTAGGTTCAAGTTGCTCTCAGGACAACCCAAAAACAATTCACGATCGACCCTTCCTCATCGGTTAAAACTGGATAGAAAAATCCAACGTATTGAGTATAATTTGCATGGAAATGATTGGCTCATCTGACATGAAGCCAAGTCGTTGAATCAAGTCCCAGCATGGAATTTGGAATCCATACTTGAATACCATCATTCCAGGATAAGAAAATGAAGCAATCACTAGTAAGACTCACAAAGCAGAAATGAGATTTCCCAAAAACAGTCCAGAAGAAACATCAACTTTCTCTAACCCAACATACGTAGCCGACAAGCTGAATCGCATTCCTTTGCTCGTATTTTTTGTCGTTGTATTGTTAGGAATTTCTCTTAGATTGTTATTGTCCTGATACGTTATGCTAGCCTTGCTTGGCGAGTCAGTCTGACTAAGTTTTCTACTTGTAGGAACTTGGCGTTGGCCAGAGCTAACATCTCCAGACTTCCTTTTGCTTCAAGTACTATTGATGCTGGCCATGCTCGGTGCTGCTTTACATTGTTTGCCTTCACCATCAACAGCTGTGAGTATTTTGGTTCTCCGCGGTTTCTGTTCCTCATGAGTTGTCTAGATCAATATAAAGATTGATTTGGTCCGACATATGAAAAATGATTTTTTGATTGATAGTCTTGAAGATAGTTGTCGCAACCCAACCACGTCAGAGGGATATAGGGTTTAGGGGGTGATTAACGAAGCCTACGGATCCAGTGCGATCCGCAGAATCGGCTCGAACTCTCCAAGTCCCCAGCTTGCGTGACGGCAGAATTTAGGAATCGAGTTCGACCTCAGGTGTGATCATGTGACATGTGCTTAGGCGTATATGCTTTCAGAGTTGCCATTGATCTTTGAGAAAGGTAGATAAAAAATCTCGTCAGGCGGTAGAAACAGCTATACGACTCTAATGGAACCAGAGATTTGGGATCGGGGATTTAATTACATCAATGTTGATATTGACGTCCTTTCGGTACTTAAGTTGAATGATTTTTTTAACTAAGATTTCATGCAAATGAATCAAAGTGGGAAAGTCCTAAAATCTAGGATTTCATGTAAATGGGAATATCTGACCCATCACTCACAATTAATAAAGATAGAGCACAATCAAGGATCTAGAATGTGCGAATAAAATGCATCAAATTAATATATGGCATCTCGGGTAAAGTCTTACTAGCGTAGAGAAGGGTTGCATTAATGTTTGGAAGGGTTTGGAATGATTTGGAGGTGATTTACCCATCAAGGACAAAAACGTCATTTTGGGTGACAATTAACCCAAAAGGGAAAAATCATCAATTTTGAAGGGATTAGGAACCTTAATAATAAAAAATAGGGTTGGTCAATTGAATGTTTCAAGATTTTTCGAAATTTTTCTGGATTTTTTGGAGATAATTTACCCGTAAGGGGTAAAATCATCATTTTAGGAAGAAACATGAGTTGAAACCATGAAACATAGGTTTAGCCAGTCAAGATGGACCATTTCTCATTTTATGTGATTTTTGGAATTTTTTTGATACAATTTACCCATTAGAGGCAAAATCGTGAGGTTTGAAGGGAGGACGAAATCATCAAAATAGGATTTGGTGGTTGAAATTGCTATTCCTAATTTTTGAGATTTTTCTAATTTTTGGAAATTCTTTAGAATTTTTTCAATTTTTTTTATTTTATGGATTTTCCTTTTTTATTTTTTTAATAATTTCCTATTTTTTATTATTATTTTGAATTTTTTAATTAATTTTTCAGACCGGATCTGGTTGACCTGGCCAACGCCTCATGAGCACCTGGCCTAGATTGAAAGGGTCTCGGGTCGGTCTATGAAACAATGTAGTTTTAGGAATTAATTCTGAATTTTTTGAATTTTTTTGAATTTTTTATTGAATTTTCTGAATTTTTATTATTTTTCTGATTTATTATCTATTTACTAATCCTATGCTCCAGATTGGGCCACTAGTTAGCTCACGACCCTTCCATTTATCACTCAGATCTACAGCCACAATCGGGTGACGTGGCTAATTCACTGCTGTCCGATTTGGCTATTTTTCATTATTCAAAAATTAATTTTTAATTTCTGATTTTTTTTTTGAATTTTTGAAAATTGAATGGATGGTCGCAATGGTAAAGTTGTGGCCAAACTTCAGCCATAAGATCACAAAATATTTTTTAATTTTGAAAAATCAGAATATTTTTTAAAAATCATTTTATTTTTGAAAATTCCAAATCTTCACACGTAGCACCAAGATCACTGTTAGATCTGATTTTTTTTTCCAAAAAAGGTTATAACCGTCTGCTGACATGGATGCTGGAATTCCACGTAGTGCCACGTCAACCGTTGACTGGTCAGCGGTCTCAAGGAAGAAGATGATTGATGGATGGCCGTCGTCTTCTCAAGGCCCATCAATAGTGGTTTCTCCATCAATTGGCCTCAGTCCGGTGGCGTTGAAACCGCCACAATGCCTAGATCAACATATATGAGTTCTATCCCAATCCAATGGCAAGATCGCCATGGACAAAGCTCGAATCTCTCCGTCATGGCAGATCTCAACGCACACGTACACAAAAAACAAGCTACGAAAAGCACTAGGCCAGATTCTTGGATGCTCAGAGGACTTGTGGCCTAGATTGGCCCGAGGAGGTTTGTGGAACTTGTGAGAGCGAGTTGCAAGTTCGGTACGCCAGGAAGAGGTCGACTTAGGGGTTTTCAGTTGCAAAAATGAAGTGGAACTGAGCTTAAGTACATCTAAGGGAGAGTTTGGAACACAAAATGCAAAGAAATAAGTAGGAATGGTGAAGTCACCATGGAAGCCTGCTCAGCTGAGCTTCCATGGCACGTACCTTCTAGGAGATCACCGGGCTGGTTGATTAGGCTAGTGACATTCCTTGAAGCTCTAGGAATTGGTGTGCCTTGATTCACCATGGATTGCTCTCACGAGCTCTTGGAAGCTCACGGCCGAGAGCTCCAATGGCAAGAGCGCCTCTCTCTCTCTCTCGTCTATTGTCAATCTCTTCTGTTCTAACCAAATGCCCCACCCTCGCTTGATCGAAAATTGTTTTTGACCCCCCTTTGTGAACAAAAAATTTTCGCGAGCACTCGGGAAGCTTTTGCTGAGTCGTCTGGCATGGACGCCGTCACTCAGTCATGTACCATTAGGCACGCCGGCGACGACACGATTCCAGGAACTCCAGTGAATCCTCCAGCATGTGCAATCAAGCTCAAAATTTTGTCTAAAATCCAGTCCTTCCCTCTTCCTTTTGCACGATAACGTATCTTCTGGTAGCTGAGGGAGACAAAGGAACAGTGTCGGGTCATCGGTTCAAACTCACCCAACTCGACAGACTCGATCGTACAAAAAAAGCCCAAATTGATCTACCAATTAGCACTTTTTTAAATGAAATTGAGCATAAAATTGGCTTTCCCAGCGTTGATTATATCTAAAAACATGGTTTTTTGTTGAAAAATGTACTTGGAATTGCACAAACATGGTTTTCTGGGTTTTACTTGAATATGAAATTTGAGCAATGAGGACCCTAATGACCAAATCAGGCCAAACCAACCCCACTAATGGATTTGGAAGGGTGCAAATTATATGGTAGAGGTCTTGGATTTGTATGGGCATCCACTAACAAAGTTCAATTTCATTTTTGCTGATTTGGAGACTAAATTGAAAAATAAAACTTCAATTAGGCCTCTCTTGCCAAAATTGAGCAATTCTATGTAAAATTAGGCCAAGATACAAATTGAGCTATCATAGGGCAATGTCACAACTCAATAAAAAAAAAATTCCAAATCTGACGGTGGTCTTCATGCCATGTGTCAAGATCTGGAATTTTCAAAAAATAAAATGATTTTTAAAAAATATTCTGATTTTTCAAAATTAAAAAAAAATTGTGATCATGTGGCCTAGGTTTGGCTATGTCACCATCCTGACCGTCCATTCAAATTTCAAAAATTCAAAATCTTTTTTCAGAAATTAAAAATTAAATTTTGAATAATAAAAAATAGCTAGATTGCACAGCCGTAGATTAGCCACGTTGCCCGATTGTGGCGGTAGATCTGTGTGATAGATTGGAGGACCGTGGGCTAGCCACATGGCCCAATCTGGAGCGTAGGATTAGTAAATAGATTAAGAAATCAGAAAAATGAAAAAAATTCAGAAAATTCAATACAAAATCTAAAAAAATCAAAAATTTTCAAAAATAATTCCTAAAATTACATTGTTTTATTACCAACCCGGGACCCTTTTGGTCTAGGGCAGGTGCTCGCGAGGCGTGGGCTGGGTCAACACTATTCAGAAAATTAATAAAAAAGTTCAAAATAATAATAAAAATAAAAAATGATTTTAAAAATCTAAAAAATGGAAAAATCATAACAAATTCTAAAAAATTGGAAAAACAATTCTAAAAAAATTCCAAAAATTCAGAAAATATCAAAAATTAGCAAATGGACCATTTCAACTAGCTAATCCTATGTTGATGATATTTTTTCCTCCTTTTCTTTCAAAATGATGATTTTGCCCCTTTTGGGCAAATTGTCTTAAAAAAAGTTTAAAAATCACAGAAAATGAGAAATGGTCTACCTTGATTGGCCAACTCCATATTTCATGGTTTCAGCTCACATTTCTTTCTAAGTTGATAATTTTTAGCCCCTCATGGGCAAATTGTCTCCAAAAAATCTAAAAAACTTCTGAAAAACCTCAAAAATTGAAAAATGGGCACATTCAACTAGCTAACCCTATTTCCAATGATTTGGTTCCTAATCCTTTCAAAAATAACAATTTTACCCCTTTAGGTAAATTATTTTCTAAAATGGTGGTTTTGCCGCTAATGGGCAAATTGCGTCTAAATCATTCCAAACTTATTTCAAACCTTAATACACCCCTTCTCTAAGCTAATATAGCTTTACTAGAGATTTCATATATTGATTGATGCATTTTATCCACATATTTTGAATCATTAATTTGCACATCTATCTTTACTATTTGTGAGTGACAGGTTAGATGTCCCCATCTGCATGAATTCTTAAATTTTAGGACTTCCTCATTCCGATTTATTTGCATAAAAATCTTAGTTTGAAAAATCATTTAACTAAGGAACTGAAAGGGTATCAATGGCAAGAATGGCGTAACTAAGTCCCTGATTTCAAGTCTGTAGTTCCATTAGAGTTGTATGGTTCCTCCCGTCGCTCGATGAGATTTTTGATCTACCTTCCCCCAAGATCAGTGACGACTCCGAAAACATGTACACCTATGCACATATCACTTGACCATACATAAGATCAAAACTCGATTCTTAAATCCCGTCATCTCCCGAGGTGAGGATTTGGAGAGTCCAAGCTAATCCGTGAATTACTTCGGATCTGTAGAATTTGATAATTACCCCTAAACCTTACCCATTCCTCTGACGAGGTCGGGTCGTGACAATAGTTCAAAACATCAATTGAGCATCTCCCTTTTGAAGATCTTTTGGTCTCCTCCCCTAAGATTTACCCATCTCTCTGGGCATCCCAATATCATCGAGTCCTATAGATTCATTAGCCAAAACAGAGACGATCTTACTTGCACGCACTCCAGATCAAAAGGATTCTTCTGAAGCAGTGTTTTCGCTTTTATGGTTTCGAATAAACAGTGCTTTTCGGAGAGGCAAGGAGGAAACATCATAGCTATAATCTAGAAGAGATTTGTACTCCTGATGATAGCAACCATCCAATATTCAAGTACTTCTCCTCTTTCGCCCTCTGAACCCCTAGCTCAATGAAACCACCCTTAACGACGCCAATGTTTATAGAGTTTTCAGCCAGACCCTCTTATCATGGGCCAAGCTCAACTTGGCCCACCCCAGTTAGACTCATAATACACTAATTAAGAATCTTTATATCTTATGTTATCAAACCAATCCCGTAAAAAGATAAATTACAATCTCAATTAATGTAGCCCTGTCAAAACAAAAAAAAAATTTGTTCCAAAAACTTTTTAAGAAGACCCTCTTTCAAGAAAACAAGTTCTCTGCTGGTGAAGCACCGACTCTTCCAAACACCAAACCTTTTGGTTTCGGCATATCTACGGTAACATCCTCCGCCTTCCTCGAGAGATTCAAACTTCATCTGACTTATGGATCTGCTGATACTTCACCTCTTTTATCCACTTTCGCTGCTTGAAAATCGACATCAACGGCCATGTTATCTTCAAGAACATCATGTTCTGATGAATCATCTTCTTTTCCCTTGGAAGTTGACAAACAAAACTATACCATGTCCAATAACGTATCTTCAACAATTTAGAAAACTTCCAAAAGTACGTCGATCTCGATCATCACGAATATTTATTAAATTGAAAGAAAAACTGGACTCAGGAAAATTAAATTGGTGAATGCTCCATGAGAATTCAATACCAAGTTTAACGCTCCTGTAAAAATGATGAGAAGCCAAAAGGATTTTCATTATTTTCCTGACAGATCGCCTAGGTTTGCACTCGAAACAACTTTTTTTTAAATGGCTAGCAGATGAAGGTACATCACGGTTAGAATGACCACCTAGCAATGAACCGTTACTTGATTAAGTAAAGACAAAACAAGCTACAACCAAATCGCTTTAAGAGAAGTTCATGGTACCTCTTCCATGAAGAATCCTCGGACAGTTTTGAGAGAAAAAGCACATCCTTCTTTGACTGATCCAATAGGATTTTTGGCTATAGGAAAAAGATCAGGGTTTCAGACATATAAGAATTTTTGATGGTAAAACACCCTCACAACTCACAAAATTCAAGGAAGAGGACATGGAAACACAAACAGGCTCTTGAGAAACTCACCTAATTATGAATCGACATCGACAACTTTTCAACTGAATCAACAATTTGTCCACTGAGATCGACAGCTTCTTTACGTAATCAGTAACTTCCTCAGAAATGAATTTGATTTTAATTACTAACAATAACTATTATGTTAAGCAAACTTTTGATTAATTTGTTGGATTAACTATGGTCGATAAAAAGACGTAGGAAGTAAGGTTATGTGGGCTCCCTTCTGGATGAGTTCATGCAACGTCAAAGATATGGAAGAAGCATTGAATTAACATTTTACATGAGAAGTAACGAGCCCATATCCATTTTCCTATTTTTCTTCCTCTACTCTATCCTTCTATTGAGGCGATGTGGATCATCGCTTCTGCGTTAATCAAGTGCTTATGATGAATGCTGAAGCTGCATTTCCACGGGGTAAAAAACCTGTTCTTTTAGGGAAAATTATCCGAACAGACCTAAACCTATTGCACTTTTACCAATTCAATTCTAATTTTTTTAATTTTTCCAATTAAGTCTTAAATATTTTCATGTTTTGTCAATTCAAACTAATTGACCAATTTTGATTGCAAATTGTCGACAGTGACAATTTTTCATAGTATCTTAATATTTGTTGGAATATTATTATTTGTATTTTCATTTTCCTTTTTCCTTTTTTTCTTTTCTTTGTTTTTTTTTCCCCTCAAGAAGTGGCAAGTGAGGGTTGCTAGTCCCTCATCAACTATTGGGAGAGGTTCGTCAGGCCTCACACGCAGGACCTCGTCTAGGCAAGGACAAGCGAGGGCTATGACCAGCGAGGGCCCGATGACCCTCGCCCAAGGCCGGTAGGGACTAGTGAGCCTCGTGGCCACTTCC
>JAGVVM010013433.1:0-10622 GCA_019149425.1 Psidium friedrichsthalianum
ATATTAGAAATTGAGAGGCAAATTATCGTTTTCCTTTTGATTTTTATTGGGCGGAGAGGGCTGAAGTTAGCTGTATCCCTTATTTAATCTTAATATTTTGTAACTGTTGCGTGGTAGTTTTTCCCGCAAGAACTATTGGGGCCCAACTGATACAGCTCTTATTTCTTGGGGTCGGGGAACGTAGTAGTCAGTTTCTAAAGTTATTTTCTCTAAGTGAAAGTGGCATATCACCCTGGAGGATTCTACCTGGTATAACAATGAAAAATGAAAGAAAAGGATCGCAAAATCGCTGCTAGAGATCTGCCGTCCTAGAGTAACAAGATCTCAGAAGTCACATTCTGAAATGCGCAAATGCTGATAAGAAAGCATCGCACACTGTTTACATCCTCGCCTAGAAGGCACGGAGCTGTAAGTTTGTACCTCATTTCCCTGTTGCATAGTTACGAAGGTACAGGTTCCTTGAGCCTTGGATTCTGTTGCTAGTGCTTTATTAATGAATCCATTAGTAAGTTAGCTCTTGCCCATTGTTTGAGACGTGATTCCTTTCCAAAGTTTTACTGGTAATGTTGAGAGGTATGGTGAGCGTCCTTTGGCAATTGTCTTAAAATAATTTGCTGTCATACATTTCATCAATTTTTGCAGCGCCTTTTAAGAAGTATTAGGCATATCACATCCAGTAAACGCATGGAAGAATGCTGCTGTTTGAAGAGAAATAAGCTGACCATTCAGTATTATCATAAGGCTACTTCCTGTAGAGACACTTCCTTGCTACCACTGAAAAGGAAAATGCTGTGTGGGGCCTTGTATTTATTCAATTTAAACTTTTTATACTACTTATAGTCCTTGTATATTTGCTTTGTTCTTGCTAGTAAGATAGATTTGGTTAGTGTAAAGTGATATGCAGTGTAATTGATAATAATAGCGACTTCATTATTATTATAAAACTTCTTGGAATTAAATACACATGTTTGAGCAATAGCACACTGTAAAGATGGATGATATATTAAAAAGACAGAAAAGCAGTTCTTTGAGTACCCTTGTGCAGATTCTTATAATGCCATTAAAGCACAGATTTGTCATTGTCAAATTGTTGTTTATCCATCAATTATGTATTGTCGAAGCTCTTGATTCTGATAATTTGTTCCAGATTTTGGATACTATGGTCATGCAATATGATGTTTTGATTTCAAGCAATGGGTTTTAAATGGTTCATAGAGCGAGTCCACTCAGAGTAACAAGGCTTAGCTGTGGTCTTGGTTGCGAACTTCAGGCTATCCTTTAAAATCGGGCAAATTGCACCAAAAGTCCTAAATCTTGTTTAAAGAATGCAATCAATCCCAAATCTTTCATTTGGATCCATTAAGTTCTAAACCTCTTTCAAATGCATCAAGCCTTGTCGAAGTGGCATCTTCAAATTGCACTTCTCAGCATAAGTTTTTTTGGAACTTAATATCTCTTTCAATGAATCTTTAGAATTGAATTGAACTGATTAAAAGGATTAGTACTGAATCACACTTTTTGATAAAGGTTTTGGACTTAATTGAACCAATTGAATGGTATAAGAATTTGATTGCCTTACTTAATAAGGTTTAGGACTTGTGTGAGCGAGTTTTACCCTTGAAAGTATGTAGCACTTGTAGTTGCTAGCAGCTATATCACAACTATTCTCATAAAGTTTTGGAAGGAGTCTGTTTTGTGTTATCATTGTGGGCACTAGCTTTGTGTTCCATGTTTATTCACTCAAGCATGAGCCACGTCAGCTATGTCTCTTGACTTTTATTAGCATTCGCTGTGCTCTATTGTGAACATTGAATCTGGTATGAAAAATGATTAAAAAGTTCTCGTCATTTTAAGTAATCGCTGACTTCCTACTGTTACTTTAGCTGGCATTCCTCAGAAGAGAGCAATACTTCCCTTGCTTTAAAGAGCGTGAATGGAAGAAGCAGGTTCAGTTTCAGATGCTTGTTTGGACCGTGATGTGACTGAGGATGGTTCTTTCGCTGTAAGGTAATTGCTACCAGAATTTGCATTGTGCAGACCTGCATTCCTGTGTAGAGAAAGTGGCTTTTCTTTATTCTCTAGAGACGTCTTTGTTGGGGCATTCGAATAGCTATTGTCTTGTCGTTCAATACATGTAGTGGTAATATGGATTAGAAATATTTTCTTGCTTGCTGGAGGAAATGGAGAAAAGAAAAGGTAAGGCAGGATGGAGAGGGGCATTATTTGAACTTTGATTTTAGTGTTGCAGCCCCATTTCTGGAACATTTATGTTTTTGTTTCTTCCCTGGTTGAATTTATTCAGGTCATGGTGATCAGGATTTGACCTGTTGTCCTTTTCTTTCTATCGCTCTAACTTTGGCTTCAGTCAAATTGCTGCTTCTCTTCCCTCTTTCGACTTTTCCTATTTGACTATATTTCTGACTTCTGACTATAATAGTGTATTGCTCTGCAACATGTGAGTATCATCTCTTGTTTGAACCTTAGATGATTTGCTTCAGGTCCTCGAGAGGGAGCTCTCATCTTGTTTTGGAGACTTTTTTTCTCCTGCTTTTCATTCATCTAGAAATGGTGACAGGGAGCTTGCTGATGAAGGTAGATGGAAAAATTAATCTCTTTGCTAGCTGAGATTTTTTTATTATCTGTTGATTGTTAATGGTCATTGTATTCTTGTAGAACTTCAAACTTCATTCTTTATATATTGTCTTCTGCATTTCTCTAGAAACCCGGTCACATTCTATAAATTGAGCAAGAAATAAATCATCCGTGCCGTGGCATGGAGCAGTTGCAAGTTGATGTGCAGAATGGTCATGTTGTTCATGAAACTTCAGGATGCTATTCACTGGAAGAGAAGAATTTTTGTGAGAATAACCTAACTTCAATGAGTATGACTTGCTCAGATTATGTGGAGATGGACCAAAATATGTCCTCTGAAAATTCGGATGCCAACAACGGTGATATGATGGTTAGTCTAGATACCAATGCTTTAAGTTCTCAGTACAGTATGGATATTGAAGGAGCCAGCCTTTCATCTGAAGTTTCGGCCATATATTTTGCCATGAAAAACTCCAAGCTTGAATGTGTTGATGAGCATGGTCAAGAAACTATTACAACAGACGTATGTGTGGAAGATGATGATTATGAAGAGCTTGATGACTTTGATCCGTATTTTTTCATAAAAAACTTGCCAGACTTGTCCTCCGTTGTACCAACATTTCGGCGGATGTTGCTACCTAAGCAGACCCGAAGTTGTCCTTCTACCACTCTTGTTTTGGACTTGGATGGTAAGTAAATTATTGAACTTGGTGTCAGTAAGATTACCTATTTAAATTATTTAAAACCAATACTATCAGTTTCAGTTGTCTGTTGCTACCTTTTGTAACCTTTGTGATCATGTCGCTGTTTTAGTTTAGAAATAAAACCGCCAGGAATTCTCTCATTTTCATTAGAAATTTCAAAAGTTGTCAGTTTAACTTCTCGGTAAATGTCTGTCTATCTGGTAATGAACCCTCCAATGTCCACTGCATCATCATTTGCGTCTTTCTTGATACTCCTGCGGTTATCGGTTAGTACATTTTAATTCAAAGATTGTCTGTGGACAACTTAAGAAGCTGGTCCCAAGGCACTACTTGCTTGAACTTTTGTATACCTTTCTCGGTCTTTTGGTCATCACCCTTGCTTTTCTGTGAAATTAAATGATGCATTGATTGGTCATTCCTGTTTGGTAAAGTTGAGGATCGCCAATTTTCTCTCAGCATCTGGATGTTCTTAACTGATTGGGCTTATTATGTTGATGCTGGTTAATATTTGTTAATTCAGTCAACTCTGTGATTTAGCTTGTCTTTGTTTGATTTATTGAATTTTGCAGAAACTTTGGTGCATTCCACACTAGAACCTTGTGAGGATGCTGACTTTACGTTTCCAGTTAATTTTAATCTTCAAGAGCATACTGTCTATGTTCGTTGCCGTCCTCATCTAAGAGATTTTATGGAGAGAGTCTCCGGTCATTTTGAGATAATAATATTCACAGCTAGTCAGAGTATATATGCAGAACAGCTTCTCAATGTGCTCGACCCGAAAAGGAAAGTATTTCGTCACCGAGTCTATCGTGATTCCTGTGTTTATGTGGAGGGAAATTACTTAAAAGACTTATCCGTCCTCGGTCGTGACCTGGCACATGTCATTATCATTGATAATTCTCCGCAGGTACTATGATATAATATCATCACTTTGTCAGAATGCTTTCAATGATTTTATGCTTCCCATGCAAGAGTTTTGAAATTGGTGATAATATCATATATGGCCTGTATGCTGTCTGCTTCAATGCGATCCCCAGAAATCACTTAAGTCAGCGACTTAAAGGGTGAATACATTTGCTGGAGGTACTATGCCATTTTCTGATGCAAGATGTCCCAATAATGTAGCATGAGATGATTTTGCTTACTGGGTGTGTTTGTTTCACGGAAAATCAAAGATTTGGAAAATATTTTCCAAAAATTAATGCTTGTATCTTTTCAAAAAATTAGTCAATGAAAAATGTTTTTATTATTGATAACAATTTATGCCTAACTATTTTTGTGATGATGAAAATATTTTGCGTGAATTCATTTTTATAAGTGATACAAGCGTTTACTTTTTGGAAAATATTTTCCAAATCTTTGATTTTCTGTGAAACAAATACACCCAATGATAAATTTTTTCTTGCTTGCACTTAACTTTTGAGCAATGATTTAGGACATACTGCGAGAAAAACAAATAGTCATCCTTTTCTTGCCACTTCTGATGTATTTACGTAGTACAATTGTTTCCTGATGCTGCTATCTTATTTTCTTCTGTTGAGTTTGGGAAGACATATTCATACACTGGTGAATTAGGGTTTTGATAGCTCAGTATGAGATTGGCTGCTTGTCCTGAAGGATCATTTGTGCTCCAACTATAGAAGACTTCATATATTGTCCAACTCCATGAAATGCCCATATTTTCCCTGTTTTCAGTCGATTATGCTGACTTTATCTAAAAATGAAGGTAGTTCTATAATGCTTAATTACTGTGTACACGTTGCTTATCAGAAGGAAAAAAATGGAATAAGTAAAGCTGCTTGTTACAATAGTCGAAATTTTGCTATTACTTGTAACTGACATTAGTTCATCTATATTTTTTTCTTATGTAATCAGGACATTACTGTCTAACTTTTTATCTGAATTTCTTATTTTTCTCAGGCATTTGGATTCCAAGTGGACAATGGGATACCCATAGAAAGCTGGTTTGACGATCAAGCAGATCAAGAGTTGCTACGGTTACTGCCATTTCTAGAAAGTTTAATTGGCGTCGAAGATGTCCGGCCTTTTATTGCAAAGAAATACAATCTCCGGGAGAAAATAGCTGCTGCCGTCTATCCTCTAAACACAAGGAGGGGCGATCCTTTCGAAAGGTGAGCGTTGAATATGGATTTCAGCTTCTCACTTCCAAGCAGGCAGGTTGTATGTTTATTTGTCTGTAACATTAATTTATTGGTTTTAGGATATTCCCCTCTCTTTGTTTTGAGTGTTTTTCGGGACCAAATGTGCAATAAATTAGCTTTGATGAAAACAGAAGAGGAGAGATCAAAAGGGGTCTCGATGTATCAATAATTTGAAAATTTTCCGAGAGTAGTTCAGGGTTACTCAAAAGGACATCATTGGGCTGGATTTAAGTGTCTTCCATGTACATGAACGGTAGCTGCCTGAAGTCCGGAGAGGGGGAGAGTTTTTCATGAACTTTCTGTCACCGACATGGAAATTCAATAAAACAGAAAAGCTCCAACCCTCAATTCATCATGGTCGGTCAGTCGCTCGCTGCCCCGAACAGAGTGGTTCGTCTGGTTGCACCAGTCTAACGGCACTGAATACGGCTCTGTTGCGATTCAGCTTCGCGGTATAGTCATCTTTCGGTTGTGGCTAGCTGAGAGAGAGGTGATCTAAGAGCAGATTCCATTTTTACCAGCCGAATAGGAGTTTGAAGGGCAGTTCCGTTTTTCCCCATGGCTCTGAAACTTTTGAGAAAGTTGTCTGAAGTTTCTGCTTTACACCTGAGTTTGAACCTAGAAGCATACGCTAAAATTTGGCGTCTTCGGATTTTGAGGGGAGAGTAATTGAAAAAGTTTTAAATCTATTGTAATTATATTAATTTAATTTTAATTTTTTCTTTGTCAATTCACTTCGATTCTAATTGATTTGGGATAAAGGTGATGATGATGATGATGATGATGTTTTGTCAATTCAATCTTAAATTTTTTACAAATTGTACCGATTCAATTTATCAATCGAATTTTGGTCGGTTGTTGTTGAATGGACACTAGTCGGCTTGCAAACTAATATTTTAATTTTTTTTTTCTTTACTTTTTCTTTTGACCTTTTATTCTTCCTACTCCTTCCTCACGCCGGTCACCGGTCGCAATGTGAAGCTGGCTGGCGAGGTCAGACTTGCGAGGGCCATGGTGAGGCCGAACCTTCTCGTTGCTAGGCGAGGAAGAATGTTCAACCACGGGATCTCGGGGGTGTTGATGGCGGGGATGAAGGCGGTGGCAAGGTCGCTGCTCGATCTTCCCACGGAGGTGAAGAAGAATACCGAGGACCAGGCGATGGAAGGGAGCGGGTACGTGGAGCCCTTCAAGGCGAATCCTCTGTACGAGGCTCTGGGCTTTTACGACATGGGCTCGGCCGAAGCTCTGGATATGTTATGTGCCCTGTTGAATGCTTCTCCTCATCAAAGGTTCGATCTTCGTCTCCTGCGCTTGTGATTTTTCCAGTTGACTAAGACCTTGACTCCCAAGTCAAATTCCGGCGTGAGGAAGGGGTGGGAAGAAGAATAGGTAGACAGAAAAAAAAATTGAGAAAGAAAATAAAAAATATAAAAAATATTAAATCGTTAGCCGATCAGTTAAAATTTATCGGATGGACTAAACTGGCATAATTACAAAAGGTTTAGGATTGAATCGGTAAAAAAAAAAGATTTAGGATCGAATTGACATAATTGCAATCGATTTAGGACTTTTCGTTTATAATTTTTTCAGATTTTTACTGCCAGTAGCATCGCGGAATTGGGGAGGCAAAATCCTTGCTTGGGTGACAATTTCTTCCCCGAGAGGTGGTTCATGATTCAAGTTGCAGTATCTCTTCCATGATCATGCGGAGGTCTCTATTGATTTGATGGCTTAGGCATCGACAGCTGGCCCCCAAAGGAAATTCGCTGATTTCTTACACGCGGAACAACGAGATTTTGGACGGAGCATTTGATTGGGGAGGAGATTTAAACGCCGTACTTCGAAAAATTGTTTAAGATATCTCGCGTCCAATCCGATCGTAATTTTGTTCGCCGAAACATACCGTCCCTAAAAGTCCACACCGTGTGACGTAACTTGCTAAGGCTAGATGTCCCGTTCGCACGGCATGCTTATCCGAAAAAGTTATTCAAAAAATTTTAAATTCATTACATTTTTGTCATTTTATTCATAAATCTTTTAATTTTATCAATTAACTCATAAACCTTTTCACGTTTTCACGATTAAGTCAATCCGATCAATTCTAATTAAGAACCGCTCATATTCATCTCACATGGCATGTCTACCATGACGTAGATAATTGCGTCGTATTTTAATATTTTTCGAAATTTCTATCCATTTTTTATTTCCTTTCTTTTCATTTCCTAGTCTTTTTTATTTTTATTTTCATGGAAATGGCTGGAGAAGGTTGTCGGGCCCTCATCAGCACGCCACTAGGTGAAGGCAGTGGAGCCCTTGTCAGCCGCTAGCCAGGCAGCAAATCCCTCATCCACGGCCGGATGGCCTCAATGAAACGTGAAAATATTTAGGACTTAATTGGTAAATTAAAAAGTTTTAAGGCTGAATTGTAAAAAAAATATATAGATTTATGACTTTTTAGATAATTGACTTCATGTCTATCCGAAGGCTTTTAGGTGTGCTCTCTCTTTGTAGCCGTGCAAAAATACGATCCCAACAGCTTTGAGTTTCGGCGATTCAATCACAATCTGTGGGATGTCTTCAGCCCACGGTCCGTCACGGCCCCCCTGATTATTTTAATCTTAACCGGGGGGGCTCGTGTTTGGACATTCGCGACCCGTTTGTGGTGTGAACTGAACTCATCACGACGTGACTTCGATCACATCCCCAAGACAAGAGTCAATCACCTCTATAGCATTTACAAAGAGGATTAGGTTAGCCTCGTACGACTGTCAAGACTGTCGGTCGTAGTTATTGCTGTTTCACCTTATGCGATTGTAGGGAATTCGTTGCCTAAGATCTAACGCCCGGGTCGGTTGGCAGTTGGAAGTTGGAACCCTCCCAAGGCTTCGCCACAAACGTGACATTTTAGAAAAATGCTTTTTAAAAATTATATTTCAAGAAATTCATAATTTTTTCGGTATTTAACTTGGATTTGAAAGTATATAGAAAAATATGTTCGCCGTTTGATAGAAAAATCTGATTTGTTTTTCTAAATAGACATAACTGTTCGGACGCTACTAACTTGCGCAAAGAAAATCAAGTATAAGCACTAAAATCTCCATTGGCCCGATGGACCACGCTCAGGTGCCGAGAATTGGGGGCATTGGCACCTAGGTCTGGATGGACCGTGAGGCGGGCATCGTGGTCCCGAGTAGCCTCGAATGGACTTGGGCTGGCCTTTTGTGGACCCATGCCCGTGTTGTTGGGATCCGAGCATGGGTGCCAAGATCCCACGCTAGGCCTTTGTGGACTCAGCTAAGTGCATAAAGGTTCGAGACTTTTTCTTGTGGAGTTGTTCATGCCGATGTGCTTGTTGCGTTGTCGAGCCCTCGATTCATCACGTAGAGAGTTCGTCTAGGACCGAGAAAGAATGGTCTCGCTCGACCTTGAAGCCTTTTGAAGTTGAATTTGAATCGACCGATCGCGATTAATAATCTGGAGAGAAATGCAAGTGCGGAGTTAACTGACAAAAGGAATACGAAGGGAAGCCTCGTAAGTAATGATGATGCGTTGTTACCATCTCGTACCATTATGATGTTACCATCTGGAACCATGTCGCATATTTTTACCACTATAGCACGAGAGAGTTTTCCTATGCCATCGTTCGTCGAGAGCATTTGCTGAATAACCGGTTAAAACATGATTTCGCGAAGTTCATTTCAATTGGCTGAGCGGGCACTAAAAAACTCTTAGCGCTCATTCAAGAAAATATTTACCTTGTGATTACGTGATCAAGTTTCTTTAGAAAACTCGGGAAAAGCTCTTTTGGCGCGCATTACAACAATTTTCAAGTAGAATTCCGCTCTAGAGAAATGCTCTGGAGGAGAATTTGTTCATTACGCAACTTCTCGAGTAAAAATCCGAAAGGTCGTGTAACTTTATTATTATTATTATTTATTTCTGGAGCTTTTTTTTTTTTGCTCTAAAGAGTAATTTTGGGCAATCATGTGAACAAGTGAGAAAAAAAATAGGAAAATTTCAAAAAGGGCCTTCAAGTGCTTCATTTTCTTAATAATAGCCGAAAGTGGATTTGTTTCAAAAATATGGCCTGAAGTGCTTTCTTTATTTTAAGGGAAGGGTCTAACCAAGCATACTTTAGTCTTTTTACATTTTGAGATTTTTTTCCTTTTTTTTTTTTTTCCTTTTTCCCTTCCTTTTGCCTTTCTTCCACTTCCACCTTGCCGATGGTTGTGGGCGGGTAGCCTCGACAACCATAGGTGAGGGCCTTTCTTGCGACCACTGGCGAGGGCGCCCATTAGTGAGGGAGCCCCGCCAGATCAAGCAAGGTCGACCCTTGCTTTGCCAGGGGAGGACTTGCCTCGCGGTCGCCGATGAGGGGATCCCTCACTAGGTCACACGAGGCAAGCCTCACCTCAACTTTGCCTAGGAGAGGCCAGCCTTGTGGACAATCGGTGACGTTAGCCCCTCCCGCCAATATCTCTCCATTCTTTGGTTGTAGTTGCGCTGATTGGAGCTTGGGATGCATGACAACGGAATCTCCCGACAAGGCCCATAAGATAGCAGAGGCCGATTCTATTTTTTTGCGTGAAAGCCCAAAATTATTGTGGTTCTGCCTCCTCCTCTGCTAATTCTTCTTCGTATCTTCAATCGTAGCTACCTCTAGTCAAATTGCAAGAAATTTTGAAATTTACAATGGACAGCTCCTGATAATCAGAAGATCTTCTTCGTTTCTTTTTTTCCTTCAAATGACAGATGAAGCTCTCTGCAAAATCAATTATTATCACTGATTTTTTATTAGGCAAGGTGAGTGCTCCTCTTCACCGGTTGCCACGAGGCTAAGACCCTTGCCAACCTAAGTTGAGAGTGAAGCCCTCAGGCCGCTCAGCCATAGCCACTAGCAACCGAGGAAGAGAAAAAAAGGAAAAAAGGAAAGAAACAAGAAAAAAAAAAAAGACAAGGAAAAAAAGAAAAAAAATTCACAAAATGTAAAAAGACGATACCTGGTCAATCAGCTTTTCCTTTGAAATAAAAAAGGACACTTCATGCTTCTATTTGAAATAAGTTCATTTTTTTTTAGGACTTTTATTTGAGCAAATGCAACGTTTAAGTTATTTTTTTGAAATTTTTTTTCCAAGAAATTTTTTACTCTTATACAAAAACTTAA
>JAGVVM010013434.1:0-14393 GCA_019149425.1 Psidium friedrichsthalianum
CGGATAAGAGTGTCTTTTATGGCAACTCACAGCTCCTACTAGTGTATGCACAATTCGAGCAATTACAGCAAATGATACATATGAAAACTACTTACCAAAAACCTCCATAATTAAATAGGTGCTCACACTAAAGTAGATTGAATCTCAACCGCGAAATGGTGGTGGACAAAATAGTTTCCCAAGGCGACATATAGTTATCTAGATGAATCGATAAATCATAAGCATTTAGTTAGGCAAGCACGAATAATCACAGATACAACCTCGCCCTTTCGAATAAAGTAAAGAATCTAATTTGAGGTGTCTGTTGCAAGCACGAAACATATTTTGAGCGTGAAAATTCCAAAAGTGACGACGTATCAATAGGCACTCTTTCAATCAACGTGCAAATAGATCTAAGAAAAGGGTCGAAAGCACCTAAATCAACCAAAACATCAAAGCACATCTGGGAATTTTTCTAGCACTAAATGCGCATTGGTTTGAGTAAAAGAAATTTTTCATGAAATTTGTTTTGTTCTAGACTTTCATGCGTTTGATTTACTAACTGAAAATGATCGGTCAATGAAAAATCCATTACATAAAGAAAAACTTATGTTTACTTAGAAGTTAGGGTAAAAATAAATCTCTAATGTTTTGACCCATCCAAAAAAAAAAATGAAATTTCTATAACTTGAAATGAAAAAAATATTCTTTCTGAAAAATGACTTCTTTCTCGAAAATATTTTTCTTTATTATGAAATTTTCTTTTTCTCCAAACAAACACAGCCCTAGGATAATACTATCTAAATTAATGACGAACCATTTATTTAGGAAGACATTACTACAAATTCCACCAATAGCATTTGCAAACATGGTTCGTCCTTGATATTCCGACGCATATTTTGTGACAAGGATGAGTATTCAAATTCGTGCTCACAGTATGCGGCAACTCGGTGGCCCGGCGATGACAAGGTCAAACAATTTCCGGCAGCAACAGCCAAAGTGTGACGAGATGCAGATTTTACGACAATTTTACTTTCTAGATGCACGAACCATTTCCGACCCCTCCTCTTTGAACCTCATTTACATTTATAAATGTACTATTTATAAAAGTTTTAACTCCAGAATATAAGCTACATCTATGAAAATGATTGCTCCTCTTGTTTTCCAAGTTAAAATTTCGTTACGTGGTGGCTATTATTATCATGTGTAGAAAATATCCCTCAAATTATGCCGGGAAAAAGTGATTACTATAAATATTTTACGGGACAATGCGTTTTGCCTTGCGCTTAAATGCAAAGCAAGAGCAAGTTCTGACCATTATCAGCTATCCTAATTTTATTGTGCATTTTGACTACTTAGGCTTCAATGTGTTTTTTAGTGCAGCTTATAATATCACCGCGCAGGGCACCCCTTCAGCTCCGTGAGAAGAGAACTTGCAATTCCGGATAGAAAGTGGAAACTCGTCCAAATGTTTGAACTTTTTCGATTTGGTCAATGCATTCATACATTTTTGACGATTATTTTCAATGTAAGTCTATCTAGCTTCTCGGGATCGGAAATTGTTGACGGAGGTCGTCCTAGGACAAACAAAACATACTAATCAACTACAGTTTCTAACAACACACACGCTTACAAAACAAGATCTCTAACAAATTGGCCAAATGTCCAACTTAGCTTTAGTTATTTCCCTTTTTGTTTTCAACATCTTGGACGATTAGATTCTAATCCTTTTTTATTGGCCGCATTTTAGCTCTTACGATCAACTCATGGCCAAATTTGCTAACGTTAGCATGCCGAAATTGGTGAAAAATATATCAAAAATGTCAGCCTTACAATCTGTTTTTTTTTTTATTGCTAATTCAATCGTAAACCCCTTACATCGTACAATTCAGTCTTAAATCTTTTGCATTTTGTGCCAATTCCAGTCCTTCCTGCTAATATTTGATCGAAAATCGCTGAAGTGGCCAATTTTTAAAATATTTTAAATATTTTTCAAACTTATTTTTTTCTATGTCTGTTTATTCCCCCCCCTTTTTTCTTCTTCTTCCATCTCATGCCCGGCCGCTGACTCCATGTTAGCTATTTCCAATCCAAATTGGCCAGAATGACTGAATTGGCACCAATACAAAGGTTTAGGCTTTATTGGTATTTCCCCCCGGAATTCGCTTGGCTGCTTGCAATATCTTTTAATCATACATGGCCCTGGTGTGGAGTCGCATTAGAAAAACAAAAGTCATTTAATGGCTGAAATCATTGGATCCAATATTATTGGCTTTTCAACTTTGTTCTTTTTCAAATATATAGACTCCAAAGGATTTCGAATGGCTCCTTAACCAAAAAAATAAAAAGAGATTTCGAATGGCTTATTGTTTTCTTTTTCCCAAATGACCAAATATGGTGAAAATATTATATTTATTTTAAAAAAAAAATTATATTTCTATTTTCATTATTTTTTAAAAAAAAATCACCGAATCGCGTGATGGGCATAACGTGTTTACTTCGTCTAGATGTTTTTCCCATTAAACTAGACAAACATTAGATTTATTCAGTTAAATCAAACCGGTCTGTTTAAGGGATTGAACCGATTAAACCGCTTCTTGACGACGGTTTTGTCGTGTAACGGTATTTTGAACTCTTGAAAACATTACCGCAACTCTTCAAAGAGGTGATGCTCTGCCAACTCGGCGGAGAAACAGCTCTCTCGCTTAGAATAGCTCCTTGCGCCCAGAGTTATCTCAGATTCACATTTGCCTCCGAAGGGTACAGATTCCCACAGGGATTGCTGGATCGTTGATGGTGCAGAGTCGCCTGCAGATTCGAAGGACTCAAGCTCGATCTCCGACCCCAATCATGGTAAAGTAGGGATAGGAAAAAGAAGCCCCTCGTTGTAATTTATCATCTTCACATAGTAACATAACAGGTCTTTGGTCGATCGATCCTAATGTTCGAATGTTGGAGACTGCGTTGTGGAATTTGTTTCGACTTCTTGTCGAAAGGTCCGATTTTTATGGGTGGGTTTCTCATACGGAAGGCTTTGCACTGCTGTTTTGGCACGTCATAGTTGAATGTTGCTGTTTCTTGTTTCTTCCGACTCTTCTCTTGGGTTAGTTCTGTTGAACACGGAATTGCCCATTTAGCATTTGGCTTCCTTCGACGTGAAATTGAATGCATTTTCGTTCAGAGCGGATAAGTTGCTTTGAATCTCCAGTCCTGCTTCGAGGTGCCATGTATTCATTTCGCATATTCTCTGGTAAATGAAGAAAACCCATAATTGTTTCGATATTTTGTGGGATGCGTTCAGGGGAAGACCTCTAGGCTTTTTGTTGAAGCGCTGTCAAATTACTGGCCTCTGGGTGTAGTTTCCTACTATAATTGTTACGGAAAACGAATCTTCGTGGAGCTCCGGGAGAATATTTGTGTGTGACTTGCACAATGAGTTTTATCTGCTTCCCATGAGAATTTAGCAAAGTATGACTTGCACAATGCGAAAACTGCATCGCGGAATGCTTGAGGCAACATTTAGCTTCTTAAAGCTGTGCATTAGAGATTTTTGGTGGTGCAACAAATCTTCATTGGAATGAACTTATCTGACTGGAGATAGATTTCTCATTAACAACGGGCGCACTAAAGTGCGAGCCAGTTTTTTCTTCTTTTGCTGTCATCATCTTATCGTCTGTCAATTTCATATGCTCCTCTTTGTAGATATATTTACAAAAGATAGGACATAAGCTGGAATTTTGTGCTTGTATCAACTTGGCACTGCATAAATGAAAACAAAGGCCACAATTGCATACAAATAAAGCCGCATGCTTTGATCTATTTCTGTAAGTTCTGTTTTGAGGTTTGATTCCTTGTATTGGTGGCATGTTGTAGATTCACTTTGTTCTTGTAATTAATCGTCAAAGGAAGCTCAGGTTGTCAAAATGGTACTCGACATATTCGCAGAAGGAACGAGCTAAGGTATTATCCTCATTCCGAGACACGGTTTCTTTCAACCTCATTAGGAAACTCTCATTGGATCGACAAGATTTGAGCACCATGGTAAATTGATTGTTTGCCGAAAGCTGAAACAGTTCGAGTTCTTGTTTATTAATGCTTTATTGAGATATCGTTCACCTGCACCTGGTTTTGACAATACGAAGACTAACATCTTACTATGAATGGGAATGTAATCTGAGAAGGCCATCCGAGAAATCAGTGGGCTAGTGCTTCGTAGAGGTCCTGAGCTGTGCAGTTTCTTGGAGTGGGGAGGTTTAACCATTGTCTACAAAGGTACCGTGATAAAGTTAACTTGGCTCACTCCGAGGCACTTGGTGATCTTTGATCAAGTTTTTTGCAATAATGTTGTGCAGCTATGGGAATCTCTTGTATTGCATGTGCATTGATCCAGACGATAATGAACTCGAAGCGCTCGAATTAATCGATCACTACGTGAGGAATTTGGCCCGCCAATGTGGCATAGTGATGAACAGCTCTACTTTTTAATCCCGTAGATACTAATTTGTCCATATGAGATGCCCTTGCTCTCACCTTACTTTCTGTCACTACTTGCAGGCTTGTGAGTGGATGCTCATATTTTACTTCTATTGGGTACTTATCCTTTTCCAGTTGAAGAGATTTTGTAGTTGTCTGTGATGGTAAACCTAAACAACATTGAGAAATGCTCGTTGCTTGTGAACATTTCAGGCCTACCAAATCTTGGACGAGCTTGTGATCGCCGGTCAAATTCAAGAAACCAGCATTAAAACAGTTTCAGGGCTGCTGAATGCGCAGGTCTCTCTCTCTCTCACACGACACACAATGGACGAGTTGGCTATGCACATATTTGTGTTCTTGATGCGTTTTGTGCTGAACAACTTTCGTTTTTCATCTCTGCTAATTTAAGACCACCTTGCCGCCGTCTAATTGTAGGATCAACTTGAGTGGGATGCAAGAAAAGAGGCACATTCAACAAGCAGCACAATCACGATCGATATATTAGATTTATGAACCCCAGCAGCATAAGCTCTGCCAAGCGAAAACAGAAGAAACCAGACGACTGATCAACGCTGGGTGCTATGCCAAGGAATCATTAAAAGACTCTTGAGTTTCTGTCAATGAAAATTATGCAAGAGCAAGGCAAATCTTCTCTAGTGCTTCAAGCTCAACAGGACTGCAAATGGCAATTTGGAACCCCCCAGTAATGTGGATTCATTCAGAAAAGTGATTATCGTTATCTTACTTTTCCGCGGTCGAATCATGATGGTTTTTACCTTTTTTTTTTTTAATGGAAAGTTCAGGCTTCGAGAAACTGAATTCAAACTTTAAATAGCAGGAAAAAGACGTGGGTCAACGATCTTCAAATCATGGGTCACATTGATTAAGACCAGAGCCAGAGTTTTGCTTCATCGACCTTCCATAGATCAACACCTAAAATGGATAAATGCTAAATACTCATGGAAAATATATCGTCTTCATAGGTTTCATTTGTTATGCAAAAAATAAATTATTTAAAATTATTTTCTTAAAAGTAATAGCTTGTATCGCTTAATAAAATAAATAAACAAAAAATATCTTCATCGTCCACGAAATATTAGACATTTACTAATTTTTCAAGCAATATAAGCCATCGATTTTAGAAAAATATTTTTCAAGATATTGATTTTTTTTTTTTTTTGCATAAAACAGGGCATCTCGATTGAAACTACACGCTAGAGAGTAATTTCCAGCTGTTACATGCTTAATTAGCATATTACTGTGATTAATTGTCAAGTCCCTAGACACCCATCAAAAGAGTAGTTCCCCTCCCGGGGCTACTTTACCATGTTTTCAATTCAATGGTTTCGATACATCCTATATAATAGTTAGTCTTGATCTCTATCTTGATTATCGTTGTGGTTTGGCGTAGTCATAAATCTTATTTTGTGTTTATAAGTTCTGTAAACCAAAAAGTGATCATACGATTTTCAACACGTGAAAAGAAAACATAGCTTTTAACGTGTGGCCGAGGTAGGTGGTTAATAAAGTTGAAACACTTTGATTTCCGAGGCGTCAATCACATGGGATGTTTAAATTACTTTTTAGGGTTCTAGTGGGGTTGTTTAATAGACCCATGGACAAATCCATGAGAATAGTCGAAGTGAGTATCATGAGATTCTTACGATTCATAAGTTTGCAAATTGTGTATATGTACTTATATAATGGGCCCTCAATTGACGTTTTCAATCCGCCATTATGTTTCATGATTTAGTAAGTATTTCGAAGACTCGAAATCTATTCATTTACACTTCATTGAATATTTGAAAGTTCATTTGCATCAATGATATTGTATTCGATCCTTTTTTAAGTGAGAAAGCTATTAAGTGATACGTTACTTCGCATATTATAGTCAAATTCATTCGCAATTATTGAACTAAGTCATAGAGGGAGCACATACAATGTGATTACAGCAATATAGGGCCACGAGTAGAGGTTTGGCTATCTAGAGGCTCACGAAATGGCTTGCAAGTTCTATGAATTGATTGAGCTTGACCTGTGGAGGCAGCCCACATCCAAAGTAGTTTGCATACGGTCAGTAGAATTCGAACATATGACGTTCAGTTCTTGAGTAGGAAATCCCTTGATGCCTTAGCCAACTTTGCAAAATAAATAGTAGTTTCAAAGATCCAAATGGCTCGTGACCGCATATATTTTAGGAACTAGTCTATTTCCAACCGTTTTAAACCCCTACCCTACTAAAGAGTACCTATAATAAATGTGATTACCATTTGAAAGCAACTTAGAGCTTGATAGATTCCACAACGCCCTAGGTAGCTGAGAAAATCTGATGTGTTAGAGTCGTAGAGATAACAAAGACGAAGTATTTATGGTGATTTAACCCTAACTAGGGTTGCATGATATGCGTTTATAACAATGAGTAATTATAGCATGATACATGTAAATACATAATTACAAAAAAAAATAAATTATTACACATTAATACCTCATCAATCCGAAATAGGTGTAAAATTTGAGAGATTGGTTTTCATTGACACATGCCACAGACTAGATAGTCCCTTGGTGTATATGTCCTCTAGGTGACCCATATAGGCATGTAGCAAACACGTAAATCACATGAACCATTCCGTTCTCAAATAAAGTGAAAATCCAATTTATGTGTTTGGTACTAGCATGAAACATTTTGTTTGATCATGAAAATTTTAATGTAACAAGCATGTCAAAAGACAATTTTCAATTCACCATGCAAATAGATCAGAGCACCTAAATCATCAAAAAGCATTTGGGATTTTCATGCACTAATTGGTGTATTTGTTTAAGTGGACAGAATTTTCTTGTGAATTATTGTATCTAGACTTTCATGCATTTAATTTGCTAAAAATGATTGGTCAACTTCGTAACCAATTTATGGTAAAAAGAAAACATGCATGCTTGAAGTTATGAAAGTAAGAAAGGTTATTTTTCCAAAAAAAAATGACTTGCTGAAAAGTATTTTCCTTAAAAAAAATTGTGTTGGATGTGGTTCATGCTTCCATCATAGAAAGGCATGTGGGTGTGACTCATGATCTTTTTTTCTTGTAATTGAGAGTCATAATAGAGCATAGGATGTGCTAATTATAAAAAACTTCTGCTGGATGTAGCTCTAGTTTAAGGGTGAACCAAGATAAACCATGCGTCTCGATTTCTTTTTCTCACTTTTACTCTTTATTTCATTGTGTTTGTGTGGTAACCCTAACATGTTCTCCAAAAAGTTCTAAACCTATGACACTTTTGCCTAATTTAGTTATAAACCTTTAATTTGATCAATTGAGTCCTAAACTTTTTAAACTTTTGCCAATTAAGTCAATCCGGCCCAATTTTGGTAGAAAATCGCTAATGCAGATGCCTGCTATCTTATATAACACAATCGGCGTTGACATAGACAATTGTTAATATAATTCTAATATTTTATAAATATTTATTTTATTTTTTAAATTTTGGATTAAAAAACTAAAAAAGAAAAGCTAAACTTTTTATTTAAAAAAAAAATGAAATTGAGGAAAAAAAAAAAAAGAGGAACGGCAAGCTCGTGGGTTGCTACTACCACTGGCCCGGATGAGGGCCGGCTACCCTTGCTAGGCAAGGCGAGCGTTGGCATTGCCTAATCTAGGCGCCCTAGCTTGGGCCTGATGAGGGTTGCTAACCCTTGCCTGGGGTCGACAAGGCATCACCCAAGGTGAAAGATGATAGGAGGCCCCGTGGGAGGGCCGACATTGTCCAAATCTGGGTGCCCTCACACAGTAGCCCATCCGTCGAGCTATCGTTATTTTTTTTCAGTTTTAATTTATTGAAATGAAGTTTTAGCTTTTCTTTTTTTGGTTTTTAATCTAAATTAAAACCAAGAAAAGAAAGAAAAGGAAAAATGAAAAAAATATAGTTAAAAGTTGTCCAAGTCGGTCGGTCATTCCACATAGGACGGCTAGCATCCACATCCGATTTCCATTCAAAATAGCTGGATGAAATTAATTGGCAAATATAAAAACATCTATGACTCAATTGAAAAAATTAAAAGGTTTATTGAATTAGCAAAAATACAATAAATTTAGGATTTTTTAAACAATTTTTTTCTATTTTCCTTTACTGTGAAGTTTTTTTCCCATGACAAACACACCCTAAAATATAATCTGAATTGAGAAGCACTATTTAATTAGGAAGAAATTATAAAAATTCCACCATAGCATTTACCCGCATGATTCCTCGATATTCCGACACAATTTTGACGAGGATTAGGATATGAATACGTGGCTTGGTAGCACCAAATCGCACAACAAGGTCAAACAACTTCAAGCAACACCAGCCAGAGTGAATGAGATGAAGATGTCATGCAATGATTTTCTAGATGCGGGAAACAATTCGACCCCTCCTCTTTCAACTCATTTATATGATAAAATACTTCCATAAAATTTATGCTAATATTATTATGTTTAGAAATAACGCAAAAATTATGCCGAAACAAGCGAATCACTAAATATTTACAGGACATGTGTTTGGCCTTGCGACAAGATGAAAGCAAGAGAATGGAAAAATTATCAAAATAGTCCTAAATTTATTGAAATTATGTTAATTCAATCTTAATTTGTTTGTGTCAATTCAATCGTAAACTTTTGCATTGAGCCAATTTAATCCATCTAGAAAATTTTGGCTAGCCGCATGGCACTGTTGGAACTGATGTACCAATTTTTTATAATATTCTAAAACTTTTAAATTATTTATTTATTTTGTTTTCTCCTTCTTCCTCCAGCCAGTCGCCGAGGCCCGATGACTGGCCAAAGGCAAGGTTTGTCAAGCCAACGAGGTTGGCCTCGCCTCTGGTTGATCGGTGATCGGCGATCGGCTGGAGGTAGTAGAAGAAGAAAAAGAAAAGAAAAGAACAAATGGTAAAAATAGTAAATCAAAATTTTGAAAAAATATTTTAAATTGCCAAGTCAGTGCTAGCAACGCTATATCAATGTCTAGTCGGATGGACTTAATTGACACAAATGTGAAAGGGTTATGATTGAATTGACACAAAAAAAAAATTTAAGACTGAATTGGCATAATTTCAATAGACGTATGAATCTTTTGATAAATTTCCCCAAAAGAATAGTTCTCTATCATTATCACAATTTATTTTCATTCTTTCACACGAAAGAATTGTTAGGAGTATGCCCTAAAGCAACATATGATGGTCACATGTATGGCATAAATATTGTACTATCGATATTTTATTAATGGCAAAGCTTGCTTGTTATTCATCTTGTCTTTTGTTTTAGATGAATAAAGTCCATTAGATCAGTTGAAACTGATACCCATTCTTGAGGCGTCAAGAATATGTGTGACGGGTCATCAGTTGGTCTCTAATCTTCAAATTGGTTCTTGTTGAAGGGTCGTGGATTGGGTATCCACGAGTCGGTTGAGACCAGTGTATTCGCAGCCTTGCTATTGAGCATTGGATGCCTAATGGGGATGACGAGTCACAAGTCATCGAACGTTAGACGTCTAAGTTGGAACACAGGTATTCGTATCGAAACGAGTTCAATCGAATCCACTGAACGTGACGAAAGAGCGATTGACTAACATGGAGGCTTCGTGCTTAGTCAATGTCTCAATCGCTTTTGGCTTTGGTGTGTTAATGGTCCTCAGACCTAAGCCACGATGCTGGCTTGTATACTGGATGGTTGTGGTTCACAGGTACGATATTGGCCGATCATTGATCCACTTCTGTGCATGATGGTCACAGTCCTCCATATACAAAGTCACAGGCGTGGACAAAAGTTGGGATCTATCTCCTCATTAGATGAGGTTGATGTCCCTATGCGATCTATGCGTAACGGTGCATTAGAAAGTCCTTGGCTAAGGCAGAAGTCGAGAGGAGTCTCGCCGAATGCACGTCAGATAGATTTGTGCATATGATCGAATCTGTGGGTTTGACTTAGATATCCATGGTTCTCATTCGATCAAGACATGGTAAGACAGAAGGACTGAATAACACCAACAAGGCCAACAGGTTCACTTTGTCCTCGCACTTCATTCTGACTAGGTAACCGTGATATGTTGCTAGACGTCACTCACGTTTGTGGGATCTAAGGATTGATTTGGACGATCAATTCCTTGAGGAATCTCATTACCAGTTCAGGGGTGAACCTAGGGATGTCACACGCCTTAACCGATATCTGGCAACGTTCATAACGAAGACAGGATCGCAATAATGTGATAGGACTATTTGGATAGTCAAAAGAGTTAAAACGGATTAGATTCGTTTTCTTTTTCTAAAACTCACTAAAGGACAAAATAGATTACACAGCATGACATCATGATGATGTCATGGATGATGTAATGGTTACATCATGCTTGCATCATCGTTGGATAAGGTTTGTTATCCAAAAGAAAGGATAAGAAAGGTTATTCTCTAGAAAATGTCAAAAGTAGGATAGGATTTTCTATCCGTTTGACAGAGACATTTGGCACATCAAACGACGTGATTTGATCACGAAACTAGGACTTCACTTAGAATGTTTAGAGCCCGTGGATGAGGATCGGCGTTGAAAATGAAGCCATTTGGGCCTCCCAAATGAGCACCCAAGGCTGGCCGACCGGGACCGCCCTTTGGGCGGGGGCCCACGTGCTGGTCAAAGGCGGTTTGACCTCCTTTGACCAGCGTCCAACTGGCCACATGGGCCAGCTAGCAGCCCACGTGGCGGCCCGCCATTGGCCGCCACGTGAGGCGATTTATGAGGGACGTTTTATACCGCCCCTCCCCCTCATTCTCTCTCTCCACTCCAATCCTCTATAAATAGGGGGAAGGGGGCTCAAGTTTTAGGAGTTATAAACTTGAGAGAATCACATACACACGTGCCAAATTTCGCGAGAAAGTGAGCTCGAGAATCAACTGATTCGGATACTCAAGTTTTGTGTTTCCATGGTTGAATACGAAGGGATCGGATTGAGACGCCACGAGAATTACTAGCATAATCTGAGGGCCGTTTCTCCGAATCTCTATCTTCAAGTCGCACGGGTGTCAAGGTGCGTCTGAACTAGAGGCCCGACACCTCTTGGGCTCGAGGATAAAGAAGCAGAGCTGCATCCAACCTCTGTTATCCAGGCACGTTTTTAAACTAGCTTTAGAAAGTTCGATTTTCGATTAAAGTATATGAGGATTTCTAAGATGATCTAGGCGTCGTTTGAATTCATTTTCTTCCGCTTCGTGTGTGACATGTTTTCGTGTATGTAACGAGCACTCGGAACCACTAGAAACCCAACAAGAATGGCATTGAATAAGTAAGGAAAACATAAGGCGATAACCCACTAATATTTTGAAAATCAGCCCGAGCTTAATAGGATCAAATCAACCGGTTCACTCGTGTACTCATCAAATTACTGTTTGATCCAGCCTTTGTACCGTCAGAGTCCAAGAACCAATGTGGAACTAGTTAAAGCCAGTTCGGTGTTTTATCATGAACCAGTCACCTTTGAAAATATAAATTTTTCTAGGGCATGAATTTGGACTACTTAGATCCTGTTTAGTACAGTTTTCTCGGAGCATCTTAGTTGAGAAAGAAACACTGCAGCCTGAAAGAAGGAAAGTTGCCTAAGATGTCCTACACCCATTGTATAGCTGCCAATTTAGTCTTAAGCATCCGAAATGATCAATGTATTCCTAAATATTTCGAAGATTTTCTAAGATAATCCATGTTAGAGTTGTTGATATAGGTCATAGACCCATATCTGACCCATATTTTGTATAAAATGGATCTTATGTAGGTCATTAAATTTTAGAGAATTCACTAAAAAATGGGTCGAAAAAATTGAAGTGGAATTAAATGGGTCAAAATTGAGTCACACATGAAACCCATTTTTATCAATATTGGATCCATTTTCGACCAATAACTCCAACAAATTACAAATGGCCCTAGGGTCTCAAGGCTTAACTTTTTTTAAAAAAAAAATCTCTATTTTTATAAGTGAATGAAAGAAATCAAAAAATAAAATAAATTAAAAAAATATATAAACTGTTGCTAACCACCTACCGCCACCTGCCACCGGTCGCCGTCTGCAGCCATCGTTGCTTGCCGCCGCCACTTGCCGCCGATCGCTGTCTTCCGCCATCCACGACCCCAGTCACTGTCGCTCACGGGTGGCCAGAGAAAAATGAAAAGAAAAATAAACAAATAAAATAATAAAATATTTTTAAAAATTCAAAAAATTCATAATTTTTTTTAAAAAATTAAAAAATAGAAAAATTTCACTAGATTTTTTATTGCATGAAAGTATTTTAGTCAATCATTTTTTTATTTTATTATTAATTTTTTATTGTTTGGTTTGTTTTTTTATTTGATGTAAAGTTTTATCTAGTAACATATATATGTGAAGAGCTTAAAATAAGTTAAATGAGTTATATAAGATTTCTTAAATATTAGTGTAATTGATAATATGGGTCAAAATGGGTTAGGTCGGGCATGGATTATTGAATATGGGGTCAAAACAAGTTAGACGGGTCAATATGAGTCAGACCATATTCGACCGACCCAATCCACACATTGATACTTCTATTCCATGTGGACATGGATGTCTGTTGTAGGACATCACAACACAACACAGTTACAGTTCAGCCACAACTATACTAAACAAGTTCTTAGTATGTTAATCCAATCTCCAGGGTCTCAATCGTTTGAGCAATGAGACTTCTTCTTAACAATCGGCCAAATGTCAAACTTAGTTTTTGTGATCTTTCCTTTAGTTTCTAAAATCCAGAGCAATTATATTCTAGAACTTTTTTTTTATTGGTACATTTTTGGCTTTACCGGCGAGCTCATGGCCAAATTTGCAATGTATGGGCCAGTATACAATCAAGTGTCAAGATGTTGGAATTTGTGCAGTTAAACGTCCTTTCGACGAACTCTTGGCCAATGTGACACACCAAAATCCAACATGGCAGCTTTCTAAATTTTCTTTATCATACGTGACGCTGGTGTGGAGTTGCATTAGTTAAAAAAAAAAAAAGGTCATTTTACGGCTTAAATCAATGGATACAATATTGTTGGCTCTCATCTTGTTCTTTTTGAAAATGTGTAGATTCCAAATGATCTCAAGTGGCTCATTGGTTCTTTTTAAAATGACCAAATATTTAGAAAACATTATAAATATTAAAAAAACAGAAATCTATATTCTTTTTCTATTTTAAAGATTCTTTTTTAAATCACCAAATCTGGTGATGGATATAATGTGTAGGGGTGATCGGTTCCTGGTCCAAGTCGATTCTCAGGTAGTTCCATTGGACTGAAAACATGCAAAAAAAATAAAGTCTTATTCAAGCTATAGTTCATGAACAAAAAGGGAAATCTAAAGATGACTACCTACTGTATTTCTTCTGTAAATGCAGTACATATATGTCAAAGTCACATCAAAGGAGAGTACTGACATACCACATTTCCCATATTAGTATTCTAGTTTTGAGAATTTTTAAAAATAAAAATAAAAGAAAATTTTGACCAATCTGGTCCTAGGCTCTTGGAATTGGGAACCGATTGTCCAATCACCAGTTTCAATTTTAAAAATTGCAAACCGAACTACTGCCCTCTAAATCAGGAATCAGAACACTGGTCCCAATCCGGTCCAAGCGGTTCGATTTGGTCACCCCTAATAATGTGTTACATGGTCTTCATTTGTTTTCCACTTATCAGTAAAAAAAAAAAACTGTTAGATTCATTCAAGTTAAATCAAACCGTCGGTCTAGGGGATCGAACCGATTTAACCGCGTATTGATGACTTGCTTTGGACTGTGCAACGGTATTTTGAAAACATTATCACAACTGTCATCAAAGAGAGAGATGGCCATGATTTCTCGAAACGCCTCCGGAGGTTGCGGTAATGCAAGTTGGAAGAGAGAAACCGCGATGCTCTGCAACTCGGCGGAGAAACAA
>JAGVVM010013435.1:0-22533 GCA_019149425.1 Psidium friedrichsthalianum
GGACCAAAGCAAGGATGGACAAGAGCATGCTGATGAGCAGGAGGTTCCTATAGATCAGGCCTACCTGAGACTCATGATCAAGAGAATGTCTGGTGAAGAACAAGCTGACCAGGTAGCATCAGAAGCAGATTCTGTTATAATGCAAGAAATAGTCAAGATAGCATCTGAAGCAGCCACTGTTTAGATAGAAGAAGCAGGTGTTGATTCAAGTGCAGGCTTGTCTCCCGTTCATAAAAAAGGATGATCATCTGATCGAACAACAGGACGACGAAAATGTTCCGCACCCTGAAGAAATTCAGACTGTTGTTCAGGAGGACAGATCTGCTGAAGAAGTTTAGATGAAGACCTTTGTTTCATCAGACAAGGCCAAAGAAACTTCAGACGAAACCCCTCTCAAATTCAGGGGGAGGTTAGTCTTGAGAAGGTCTTTGCCCTGATCAAAGAAACAACCCAGCCAGAAGCTCAGAATCAGCCATCTTCTGCAAGTACACTCATCCAGCTACAAACTTAGATGCCATTTTGAAGGAGCTGCTGGAAACAAATCTTTTCACGAGAAGATTCAGAAGGAAATTGATCTCTTCAAGGCTGAGATGATTCAGAGGATTGATCTGTTGGAACAGAAGGTTGAGAAGAGGATGAACAAATTTGAAGCAATGCTTGACAAGTACTATCACCTTTTCTGTGCTGAAATAGCGGGTCTCTCTTCTTACACTTTGGTCCGAGATGAAAGAAGTAGTAAAATTGCACCACCAGTCGAGCCTGTCAAGGATTATGAGGTTCTCGTTGGTCCATGGGAAAAAACCTGCAGAATCCTCCAAGAAGACAGACAAAAAGCAGACTGATATTCCATCTTCTTCCCCCAAAAAACCATCCAAGTCTGTTTAAAACTTTGTTTTTAAAACTGATCGTTTCTGTGTTATGGTTTGAATATGTATGAAACTCGCTTGTTATCCTTATTATTCCTCTTCTGCTTGCATAGTTATCTTTTTGTTGATGACAAAAAGGGGGAGAAGTTTATTTGCAGGGTGAACAACACATGGTATGGTGAACAGAAGGACTTTTGTATTTGCATATTGTGCAGATGACAAAAAACATTTGTTTCATGCGCAAAGACATACGCAAACCAAGCAAACCGATTCATTTCATCTTTTATCAAAAGAACCATACTGTCTCTCACATTATCATTCGTTACAACATTTTTTTTAATAATGCTTATATTGAGGAAGTTTTGTCATCATCAAAAAGGGAGAGATTGTTGAAGAAGTTTGTCTCTCTGAATGTTTTGACTCTGACAAAACTTTCCTTTTCTATTCAAGAATTAAGTTAACACATTGAAATTGCTTTTGCAGAGATGAGTTTGTGAAAAGAAGCTCATATAGATCCAAATCTGATGTTCAGACTTAAGAGAGAGATGTCATGTATCTACTTCTAAGTCTGTAGAAGTAAAGGTGTTCAGATGAAAGAGGAATTGTCTCTAAAGGATTAACGTTGTCTCTGAAGCCTTCAGATGAAGAAGAGTTCCGTTTAAAGATTTCAAGGAAGCTGCATCTGAATACCTATGGGCTAGAAGATTTATGTGACTCATCAGTAAGGATCCTCCAGAAGCAAAAGTCGTTACTTAATTCTGAAGTGAATCAGAGGAACTTCAGTTGTAAACTGACTCTGAAGTATGTTCAGACACAATTTCAGACTCAGTCTTATAAGAGACTCTGAAGACCCACGTATGGCAGGTTTCCGAGACGGCTAGGATATCTATAGAAGTTTGTATGATTTGATTGACTGGATTCTTGTCTCATCAAATCAGGAGAATATCTACAGTTGGATGACACCTTCCATATACAAAGAATATTGAAGATTGGATTGACTCTACTTATGGAAAGCTGAAGTCTCAGTTGTATGGGCGACTGACTCTGAAGCGTTCAGACTCTGTTACAAACGGCTAGAAGATCTTCTCTGATACAGTCTCCGTTAATCAAGGTTGATGACGATCAATCAATGATTGAGGAGCGATCCTTGGGACACCTTGACCAACGGCTAGTTCAAGGTTAGAGGAGTATAAAAGAGGATCAACGAAGACGATTGGGCAGTGTGACGAACTAAAAATTCCAAAGCTTTGAGCGATTCAAACTTGCGATTATTCTTTTGTACACGAGAGACACCACTTACATGTGTTGAGAGGCTATTGTGTTATTTGTGTGAGAAGCATACAGATTCTTGTAATCCTCAATTATATATAGTGGAAATCAGCCTATCGGCTGTCAGCGTGGGAGAGTGGACGCAGGCTTGATATAAGCCGAACCACTATAACTGTTGTGTGCAAGTTTCTCTATCTCATAACTCTAATCTTTGTGTTTTGCACGTCAGCCTTAGCATTCAAATCTGCTTGCTCAGAAGTTGCGTATTTGCATTCAGATTCATAATTTGCTTACAATTAGAATCTCTAATTTCACTTGTTCAGATTTTGATTCTGCATACATTTTGATTTGATTATTAATTCCGCATCATATCATTAAAATCTCTTTAAATCACCTTTCACCCCCCTCTAGGTGATATTGCTAGATTCAACAAGTATCTGTATTTTGGTTTCTTTTTGAGGTCTGTACTAACGCTTACCCTGTTTATAAAATGTTAGTCTTTGAGCACTTCATTTTTACCCCATTATCATGTGTATGTATGTATGTATGGGTTTATTAGATGAGCTTCCGCAGGTTGTTGTCTGGCAAAAGCGTCGTCTAGCCGCGATGGGCATCCTAGGCCGTCGCTGATCGTAGGCTAGGCATACGCAGATTCGTTGTATGAGGTAGGATGTCGCGAGCTCGTAGGGTTCGGGGCGTGACATCCGTCGATGGCCACTGAACGCGATGTCGTCGCGGTTCAAGTCAAAGTCCAATTGCTCTCGGCTTTCTACTTCGAACTGCTTCCACGACGGCACTGCCGTCATTTACTTGGGGATTGCCTTTCGACTGTCACGACACCTCCCATCGCAAAGCGGCTCGCTGTCCATCCTCCCCTCTAACGCGTTCCTCCTTGAAGTTACTCCACTGGCACTAATCACTCGACCGAGACATTCTTCACGAACTTCAGGGCTCAAAACAGCAAGCCATGTACTTCCCATGCCGTAGGTCACACTTGGCCATCATACTTGGTGGTTCGAGTATTGCACTCGTAACTTCTGGCATAAGGATTTCAGATTCGTCTAGAACTCTGTGACCTCCTCCTTGATGACACCCCCCAACCTTAAAGAATTGGTCAAAGAAGATCTTCCCCTTCTGCTCCATTCGCATCAGATGCCCATGATGCCCTGCAAAGGGGATGCCTTCTTCTTCTCCGGCTTTGTCCAACGCTGCTTCACCAACACCGGAGCTCCTTCTCGATGGAATACGCTGCTTTCTTCGACCGATCAACTTTTTTTTTTTTTTTTGCCGATTACCGTCCGGGGGAGAGAAGGAAGAGAGCGTTCTGGAGTCCTCGCCAGAGAGAGAGCCCGCTATTGTTGGGTCCCCCCCCTCCATCTTTTTTTCGTCACTTCCTTTTCATTTTGCTCCCAGTGGAGGGCCTTCTTTTGTCCGTTTCTCCTTTCTTATATGGTTAGCCGAGTGGTGTCGGTAGACTCCCCTCCAAAATGAGTTCACCTTCTTTTTCCATCGTGGGGGACCCCTCCTCCGAGTGGAATTTGCACCATCGAAAGATCGAAAGACCAAATGATGAAGGAACAGACCCTTTTTTGTTGCTTTCGGTGCCTCTTTTCCTCGTTTCGATGCTCACTTTTTGAGCCAACATTTCCAGCACTGAAGTTGGGTCCAAAAATTCCACATTCCACGGCAGGTGTGAGGGCACAGGCGACTCTGGGTCAAAAGTGCTTGCCAGAGCAACAAGCTGTCATCAATTCACTGGCACCACGCAAATGACGAGAAAGCTGTAGAGCAATTCAGTACAATCTCATTTTCTCATCCATGCAGAGATATTGCTTTAGTTGTCAAGAAACCAGAAAAATAAAGGGTTGCTAATGATAGTGCTTCTGAATGTAGTGCGGCCCACAATACTTGCAGATAGCAGGTTCGTTCAAGTCAAGGCAGATAAACTCAATCGGGCGCCCCAACATGGGATCGTTGTTCACAAACAACTATCGTGCCTTCGATTTTAATGGGAGGAACCTCATCGCTCAACTCCATTGGAGGTTTCTTGCTAGTATCAATTGTTGGGACTGCACAAAAGCCCTTGCTCAAATCCCCAATGTGAAATGCTTAGCAAGTCAATTGAACATGACAACGTATCAAGCTTGTTGAAGGAAAACTGTAGCAAGGTTCTTCAAAGCCAAAAATTTGAGCTGCGAAAGATGACCATCACTTGCACCAACATTTACTTGAGCGCTTGATACGAGGGGATCCTTGAGGACAGTTTCCAGTAGTTCACGAGCCTTCTCATAGTCCTAAGCATGTAATTTGAGAAGTCCCTCGTGATAAGTTTGCGAAGCATGAAATTCCTAGGCTTCCTTGGAGGGCGTCAAGACTGTTTCTTCTTGCTGTGACAGAACAAAGTTAACAAGTGTGAGTTCTGGGTTTTGTTAACTTTTGGTTGACCAAGTCAAACTAGTCGACTTGGCCGACCTTTTATTATTTCTTTTCTATTTCAACACCCATTTGACCCCTCTTTCGCAAAATTTGATAATTCCTCGAACTTTTGGACCAACAATGTAATTCTGAAAAATAAAGGGGAATGTCACGACTCAAAAATGCGAAAATCAAAAATTACGAAACTAAAATGAATTTTTTACAATTTTTACAATTAATCCAAAAATGAGATTAACAAAGCAATTCTTGATTTCAGATTGACTTTTGCATATTTTCTTTGGCCAAAATGAAGAGAAAATTAAAAGAAAATACTGACTATTTTATTTTAGTATTTTTTGTATTTTTTGTATTTTTTTTATATTTTTGTGGCGTCAAATGTTATTATTTATTAAATATTTTCCTAATTTCTAAAAAATATTAAAAAATTCCAAAAAAATATGAAAAATCATTTTTTGGTCAAAATTGGTTCCCTAGGCTTGGCCAAGTCTCCAAAGTTAATTTTTTATTTTATTTTATGAATTTTTATAAATTTTTTATTATGCTGAAAAATACTGAAAATATGGAAAATCATTTTTTGGTCAACTTTGGTTCCCTAGACTTGGCCACGGTCTCCAAAGTTGATTTTCAATTTTATGAATTTTTATGAATTTTTTATTAATTTTCGAAAATAAAAATGCTGAAAAATACCAAAAATATGAAAAATCATTTTTTGGTCAAAATTGGTTCCCTAGGCTTGGCCAAGGTCTCCAAAGTTGAATTTTCAATTTTATGAATTTTTATGGATTTTTTATTAATTTTCGAAAATAAAAATGCTGAAAAATACCAAAAATATGGAAAATCATTTTTTTGTTCAAAATCGGTTCCCTAAGCTTGGCCAAGGTATCCAAAGTTGATTTTTCAATTTTATGAATTTTTATGGGATTTTTTTATTAATTTTAAAAAGAAAAGATGATTAAAAATCATGTGTTAACACTCGAAAGGCCACAAGGAAGCCAACTCTCGACAGCATGTGTAGACCACAGCGAACGCCATTGGTGCACAACAAGGACGCTGTGCCGCTGAGGGAGGGGGGAGTATGTGACATCCCGCTGAGGGAGTATGTGCGACTCCTCATCCCACATCGCTTAGGAGGGAGTCTTGAGCTGGCTTATAAGGCTTGGGCTTACTTTTAACTTACAAGACGCGTTTTCTAGGGGTTGTATGGGTGACCCTCGAGGAGCAAAATCGTGAGATAGCTTTGTGTCTGAGCCCAAGTCGTTATAATGTCATTTGTGTCTGAGCAGTTTGTCGCATTGGCTGGTATGGATGTGAAACCGTTAGATGTCACCCCATTAAAGGATAAAGTGATTATCTTGTTAGGATATTAGGGGTATGAGATAGCTTTGGGTGATAAGAAAGAATCGATTGATCTAGCTGTCTTGCCCATGTTTGATTTTGATGTGACATTACGAATGGATTGATTAGTTAAGCATAGGGCTGTGATTGATTGTAGTAGCACGGTGATCCAACTTAATCTAGTGGGTCGCCCTAGATTTGAGTTTTCGAGAAACCGATGAGGAACCTCGATCCATTGGATTTCGTCGCTGGAGGCGACTAGGCTGATGGATGAAGGAGGTCAAGGATTTCCGACATCTGTAGCTAATTCGTCAGCTTAGGAAATAAGGCTAGAGGATGTACCAGTGGTGCGAGATTTTCCAGATGTCTTCCCTTAGGAGTTGCCTGGTTTACCACAAGAAAGGGAAGTGGAGTTTGTAATCGAGTTAGCCCCTGAGACAGAGCCGATATCAAAAGTGCCTTATAGAATAGCCTTGTTAGAATTGAAGGAATTGAAGGTGCAGATATAGGAGCTACTGGATAAGGGATTTATCCGTCCTAGTGCTTCGCCATGGAGAGCCCCAATGTTATTCGTAAGAAAGAAGGACGGATCTCTACGAATTTGTATCGACTATAGGCAGTTGAATCAATGACAATTAAGAACAAGTATCATCTGCTAAAGATAGACGACCTATTTGATCAGCTACAAGGGGCATCGGTGTTTCTAAGATAGACCTAAGAATAGGTTATCATTAGCTGAGAATCAAGAAGGAGGACATACCGAAGACGGCATTTAGAACGAGATATGAGCACTACGAGTTTACAGTTATACCATTTGGATTGACAAATGCCCCAGTCGCTTTCATGGACATGATGAACTGAGTGTTTAAGGAGTTTCTGGATCAGTTCGTGATAGTGTTCATCAATGGCATTCTGATATACTCGAAGAGCTCTAAAGACCATGAGCAACACCTGGAAATCATTCTACAGACCTTAAGAGAGCATTCGATGTATGCCAAATTTAGTAAGTGTGAGTTTTGGTTTAACCGAGTAACGTTCCTTGGATATATCATCTCTGGTGAAGGGATATTTGTGAATTCGTCAAAGATTGAAGTGGTAAAAAAATAGCTAAGACCGATGACGATGACAGAAGTGCGAAGTTTTCTAGGATTGGCTGGATATTATAGATGCTTCATGGAAAGGTTCTCCGCGATAGCTGCTCCTATGACACGCCTACTGAAGAAGGAGGCAAAGTTTAAATAGTCAGATAAGTGTGAAGAGAGTTTTCCAGGAGCTGAAGGATAGGCTAACAACTGAGCTTGTGTTAACAATTCCATCAAGACCTAGAGGATTCGAGATCTATAGTGATGCGTTGTTGAGAGGACTTGGGTGTCTCTTGATTCGAGACCTGTGTTGAGACATTCCCATCACTGATCACGAGGGCCGTAGGGCGGTCCTTGAATGCCGAGTACAATAATTTGAGGTAGAGTTGACGTAGTGTGAGTTCTAGGCTTAAATATGCGAGGCTAAGCTTTATACGTCAGACAAATATACTATTCATGATCCCTTACTGTCCACAAGGGAATTCTATTGTTCATAGGCTCACCATGCATGTTCGAGAGTGATCGACATGAGTTTTGGGTCAATAATGCAAGTTTAGTACAAATGTTTTGTGCCCAAATGATCATGTATAGAGAATGTACTTGTTTGGCCGTGCTTTGACATTTTTGTATACCACGAATGCATGATTGAATAACAGAACATGCATGTGAAAGAATGTCGGGATTACTTGATCATATGCCTATTCCTCTGTAGTTATGAGAAGTGGATCTAGAGCATGCTGTTTGACCATTTGTGCACCATCATGTTGGCATGTTGACTGTGGAGAATAGCCCTGATGCGCCTATATGACGTGGGGAATTGGAGGGATAAGTTGTTGGAGGGCGAGTCCCATGTGTGGGGAAAATGGCGAGATAAGGCTGGTGTGCCCGAATGTGCTCGGCGCGGATTAGTTGGAGCAATAAGGGTGCTAACCTGATGCGCCTATATGACGCGGGTTGAGGCACAGACCACGAAGCATACGAGACGCGGATTGGTCCTGACGAGCTGTGAGTCGCTCGATGAGCTGTGAGTCGCTCGTCTATCTATCTGTTGTATTGGAATTTGGCCTGAGCTGTAAGTTGCTCACCTGTTGATTGCTTGCATTTGCATTGGGCCTGAGCTGTGAGTCGCCCGCTCGCTTGCTTGTGGTATTGCATATGCAATGTTATGTCTACATTTTGCCTGAGCTGAGAGTCGCTCACCTACTTACTTGTGGATCTATATTGTTGGCATGAACTGTGAGTCGCTCGCCTGTTTACCTGATTTTATCGTGTGTGCGGATGAGAACACGTAGAACTGCATGTGTAGGGTCGATCCCAGTGTGTACCTCATCCTGAGCTAGGTTTAGGGGTGAGTTTACTAAGTTTATTCTCACTACTATTCCTAAACCATTTTTAGACCCCTGGCCTCAATTATGAGTATTCCCCCGGTCTGCCATGGGTTCCCTGTAGAGATGGAGTTTGAGACTACTGCATATCCACTAGTGGACGGTATAGCTTAAGAGCGGATTGTTAGTACTGTATGGGTTGATAAGGGAGGTGAGTTTTGATATCTCATCGTTACGAGGCCTAGATAGGTATGATAGGACTGGTATTTAAGGGGTTGCTGCAGGGTTTTGATTGGCCACTCGATGGATTGGATCAGTAGGGTCCGATGACCCTAGTGACTTTGGAGGTGAGGTGGTGAACTCCGAGCCTAACTAGCAGCCGCCAGAGGAGGATTGGCCGATGGAGATCGATGGTACAAATAACGAGGATCCGATGAATAGCGATCCTCCATCGTCTGAGGAGTCAGACCTTAAGGAGCTTCCATCGTCTGAGTGGAGCGAGGCCGAGGATGAGTAGATCCATAGTCCTGTGTTTGTTTTGAGCGTAGACCAACCTGAGTTAGTCTCTGATGAGGATTGTATCTAACGCTGTGTTTATCTAGTAATGGTTGTTTTATATGTTTATTTTCTCTCTACTCCTGACCCCATCTTCTTTGCATGTCTGGGTGATGATCGTTTTCGCTAGTGCGAATCTTATAGCCGTCATTTGGCCGCGATGAGTCCTAGGTCGTCATTTGCATTGGTTATTTCGACGTGGTGGCGGGATGTTGCATGTCCACTGGGTTTAGGACGTGACATTCTTCAATTCAAAGTGAATACAAGTGTTTTGATCCCACTACCCAAAAAATATTCCTCTCATATCATGTTGTCTTTGATGAAACTGTCTTCCCATCGCCCTCTTTGAACCTACCAGAGTCCTCCCCCTCATTCTTTTCCAAAACTCCTCTTCTTCAGTCATCCATTATGCCATATATTGCTTCTGCTCCGAACACGCCATCAGCCGTGACAAGTGCTTCTCTTAGTAGCTCAACGATGCCTAAGTTCTACCAACCAGCCCACTTGATAACTCTATAAGTGATCTCTCCTCTAACATTGCACACACACCTCTATCCAATGCATGTACCACCAGCATCACATCTCTAACCTCACCAAGTAACAAATACCACTCAACTAGTAGCACTTTCACTAGAAATAAGATTCCAACAACCAACCCCTCACTCTCCCCACTCTTAACCGAACCACCCCTAAACCTGCAAAACCTGAATCACCCTACCCACACCCATAACATGATCACACGTTCTCAAAACAACATTTTCAAGCCTAAATAAATACATGCACTGACCACAAACATCCCTACCTCAAACCGATGAACCAGGTGGACTTACTCAAGCTTTGAGTGATCGTCAATGGCGCTCCGCTATGTCCAAAGAAATCAATGCCTTAATTCGAAATGGAACTTGGGAACTAACCCCAAAGAATTCTTTCATGAATATTATTGGTTGTAGGTGGGTTTACAGGATCAAGCATTGATCCAACGGTAGCATCGAGAGATACAAGGCGTGTATTGTCACCAAGGATTTCACCAAAGACCGGGAATTGACTTTAAAGAAACCTTCAGCCCAGTTGTCAAACATACAACAATCCATATTATCCTCACCCTGCACTCACTCGAAATTGGCCACTACGCCAAATGGATGTCAACAAGGCGTTTTTGCAAGGAATGCCACAAGATGAAGTGTTCATGGAACAACCTCCAGGTTTCAAAGACCCCGCAAAACCTGACCATGTGTGCAAAACTCAGGAAAGCTATCTATGGGCTCAATCAAGCTCCTCGAGCTCGGTACAATGAGTTAAGTATTTTTCTAATAGCCAATTCATTTACTCATTCAAAGCCGATAGCTACCTTTTTGTCTACTCGCACAATGACATAGAGGCATATTTCTTGGTATATGTTGATGATCTTGTCATTATGAGCAACAACACTCGATTTCTCAATGATTTCATTTGGAAGATTATCCACGCATTTTGGTCAAAGATTTGGAGACCTTAGGCTACTTCCTTGGAATTGAAGTACTTCCCACCAAGAAGGGTCTTTGCTCTCGCAACATAAATATACACGGGATCTACTCAAGAAGCATAAAATGGCCGAAGTAAAGGATGTTGGGTCTCCAATGGCAATTGGTGCTACACTTTCACTTCATGATAATTCATGGTATACATCCGCAATTGAATTTGGAGTCTCGCTGGTGCCCTTCCATACCTCCTAATCACTCGACCTGATATTTCATTTACTGTCAACAAATTATCTCAGTCATGCACAAGTCAACATTAAATCATCGGTCTACCACCAAACGTCTTCTTCGCTATTTTAAAGGTACCCTATTCCATGGGCTTCACTTGCGACGAGGTACAAAGCCTGTTCTATATGCCTATTCAGATGCGAACTGGGCCGATGATTCAGATGACAGGACTTCCCCGTTTGTCTTCATAGTTTATCTTAGCACCAATCCTATTTCTTACAGCTCTCGCAAACAACGGTCCGATGCCCGATCATCAATAGAAGCCGAATTATATAGCAGTTGCTGCTACCTCATCATAATTACTTTGGGTTCAAAAGTTGCTCACCGAACTAGGAATATACCCACTTAAAACACTCACGATATACTGTAACAATATTGGAGCCACTTATATGTGTGCCAATTTGATCTTGCACTCTCGAATGAAGCGCAGTGCAATTGATTACCACTTTATTTGTGAGCTCGTAAAAGATGGACAATTAAGAGTCTCTCATATTTCCACACATGACCAACTAGCAAACATCTTACAAGCCACTATCAAAATAGCGCGTGTAAACACTTTCGAGCCAAGATTGGCATTTTGACGGAAACTCCATATTGAGGAGGGTATAAGAAAATCAGTTTAAAATTCAAATTGTCCTCCATAATTTCAAACTTCTTATTATTGTTATTAGCGTCAATTAGTTTTGATTTTCTCCATAATTTTAGCTATTGTCATCCTTGTACATGTTCTATAAATATCCTTGAAATACACAGTAATGTAAAAATCATCCTAGAAAATATCCTCTCAATCTCCTCTTTTTACCTTCCACTCCAGAACGCAAAGCTGCCCTCTTTTTTTTTTAAACTGTCCCTCAGTGCTCCCCTGAGCTAAAGCTCCAAGGAGTTCCCTAGTTTTACTCTCTATTTTCCTTCGAAATGTGTGTTGCTCCTCTCTATTTTTGTTTTTCTTTCTTTCTTTTTCTCTCTTTTTTATTTTTTATTTTTATTCTTTCCTCTATTAGGTCATCTTCTTTGTGGGTCTCCTTCCTCATGAACTTACTGAGACTGCTCCCACGAAACACTAGCCACCCGACTCAACTGAGCTTAGGAAAGAAAGGGAAAAAGTACATCGCAAGTGCAAAAACTTGTGTACGGCGTGCACTTTAGTGTTAAAACTTTTAAAACATTCACTTAAGTGGTCAAATTCAGAGAAAATCGTGCACTTTAGTGCCAATCCAGTAAAAACTGGCCAAATGAATTATGTGGATTTTACGATTCATTTATTAGCTTATGTGGCAAATTTTACAAGATGATGCCATAGTGAAAAATTCACGTGGCTTATGCGAGGTTAAAAATAAAAAAATGGCATCGTTTGTGTTATGATTCACAAACGACATCGCTCCTTCCCTCTTATTGTCATTCATTACCCTCCTCTCATGCCATGGAAATCCAATCGTGCAGTTACTCATGGAGTCACCGCCATCGTTCATTCACCGTCTTTGGTCTCCAGTAGGCTGTCGCCGTCGCCCTTACAAGGTACGCATCTTTTGTCCTAATTTAAAAAAAGTTAGACCCCGACGTGAAATTAGGGCTTCGACAGGGACATTAGGTTTCAGAGGGTAAAATTAGGAGTGATATGGTAAATCTCCACCTCATAGTCCCAATCATAATCTTGTTACTATCATTATCTGCTATCGTGGAGATTTTGTGATTGTCACTGATGAGTGGGACTGCGAAGGTGGAAACGAAAGAACCATTTCCTCGATTTAAAGATTGGTTGTATGTTTTCATCATTCGTGAGGGATATAATAATGCATATTTTAGGCTGCAAAGTAGGTAAATTGCTTTATGTGTTCTTGATAAGGCTTGAGGGATGGGCTGAGACTATTGTGGGATGAGAACGGGTTTAAGGATTTAATTTATCACTATCTTTATGGCAACGAAGCAAAAGTATATGAAACAGCGATGATGAAGATGATGATAATGCTCAACATGAAGAAAAATTAAAACAGAAGAAATAGGCCTTCATTTCACTTCTCGTGGTGGGGATGATACTATTATAGAAGAATATCAGAAGTGGGCAGAGAGGGAGGATTGGGAGCATAGGTAGAATTGTGAGGAGAGGGAATACAAGGAAAAGAGGGAAGACAGGGAGGACAGGGGGGGGTTAGTCGATATAGAGGTGATGAGGAAATAATGGATTAGAAGTGGCAAGGTGACACAATGCCGAGGGAGATGACGAGGTGATCGAGCGAGAGTTTTGGACAAATGTGCAAGGGTTTCCTAGTTAGAGATGGAGATGGACGATGACGATGAAGAGCTTGCACAGGTGCAAGGGCCAAATACCGTAGGAGGTTGCGAGGGATGAAGAAGAACTGCGGGAAGGCCTCTGGATGAAGTAAGAAGAAATGGCTAAGACCAGACTAAATAGGGAATAAGACCTACAGTTGTTGCTAGTTCAAGCATATCCCCAAACTTACCAAATTGCAACTTAGATCCAATAGTTCATATGCAAAGGTTTTTTAATTGAAGTCGACATTAATCAATTAGGGTAGGTGAATTAGACACTAAATAAAGTATCGGGATAATACTCTATTCTACGAACCAGAGATAAGTTAGTCCGAGGACTTGATCGCTAGATTACTTCTAGCCCTTTCGGTACCTTTTTATTTCTATTAGCAAAATTGATTAGGTAGGTTTGATTAAATGATCACTTTAAGTCACTAAACAAAGGTATCAACGGAGCTCAAACAATGAATTAAACACTCAGCACTCAAGACAATAGCACAGGAGCATGCACAGACAATCTTCTCTTTTTGATTTCATTTGGATGAAAAATGAAACCACATGCAACGCATGAAATCTAATCTAACGCAAAATATCCGTAAACAATGCATGTAAACTTACTTTACACTACATGACAACTCTATATGAATGCATTCTAAAATTAAATCAATCCGAGGCCTTGAATTCTATATGATGAAGTTAATGAATGATACCTAAGCAGGCAACTCTAAATTGACATGGCCAGGTAGTGAGCAGGTGGAATACATGATGACTAGGCAAAGAATGAGCTTTTTTTTAGTTTCGAATTAATGTTATGGCCCTAAAATGAAAGCACCATGCGGCTAAGACATGCATCTTCGTAACGCGTGAAGAATGAGATATAGAGTTAATTATTCCAAAAATCAGAAACATGCAATCTATCTATGAGTTTGTATCCTAGATGCGATTTAATTAAAACATGCAATAGCTAATCTATATGCACAGACAATTATCTACATGGCAATATCTTTAGAGATTCCAACATGATTGCAATTGATCATAAAATAGAAGCAATCTGATTTTGTATTTTTTTCAGCTCAATTTAAATATGGAAAGTCAACCATCATATGCAAAGATAGCGATCAATCAGATAAGTCAAATGTAGAAAATAAATTCAACTGGATATTTGCAATTTCTTTCGAATTAAGTTTCAATCTAAAACCTGATAGATCGACCCTAAAAATACGAAATGCCCACTATTAACAATAATTCCATTAAAGCTCTTATAGATAGCATTAAATCCACATGTACGGTTGCGAATTAAGAAGGTCTTCTAATTAATTACCTGCATCGCAATGGGTTTCACTAGATATCAGTTAATATGCCAAATATAAAATGATTCAAGTTAATGTGAAGATAATCAATTGGCGTGAGTCAGTTATCTTGGAGATGACGTTTGGAATTTGGGAACCGTAATCATAATGTCATCTCGAGATGCTTGGATGGGTGAGACGTCAGTGTGTGATGTCAGGTGCTGTGGGCTCCCTGATGTCGGACTTGAGGGAGTATGGGCAGGTCGGTAGCGTAATGTTGTTGGACCTAGCTTCCACAAACTGCGGAAAAAATGTGGAGGTTCCTTGGAGAGGATGCGCAGAGCGATATATGAGAAAACGACAAGAAATGACCACTCGTGGGGGAGTTGTGATACGCATTGGAGGTCCAAGATGTGGAGTATTCCTCAGTATGTAGTTTGAGTCTACGTGGGAAGACTCAAAATGCCTGCAAAGTAAAGGTATAATAGCAAGAGCTAACTAAAACAACGCCCCCCCCCCCCCCCCCCCCCCCCCCCCCACCCGCCCCCCCCGCCCCTGGGTGGGGGGGGCCCGCGCGCCCGTGCACCCCCCCGCCCCCCCCGCACCCCCCGTGGGCCCGCGCCCCGCCCCGGGGCGCTCCTGGGCCCCCCCCCCCCCGCCCCCCGGCCCAGCAGGTGTGCCGCGCGCGGGGGGTGTGTCGGCCTCGGGGTGGCCCCCCCCCCCCGGAGGCAGGAAGACAATTCTAGGATCATAGAAAATGGACGCTGAAGACGGTAGTTAGCTAAACGGCAATGTGCACTGATCGCGATCGGATACCATCAGTGGGAATTCACTTGACTGGCCTGAAACTTTGCTTTTTTAAAAAAAAAAAAAAACTGGTTGATTTGCGGTGGGATGGTGACCTTCACCGTAGTCGCGGCAGACTCAACAGTGATTTGGTTTCAGTGGATGATCGTAGATAGATCTGACCCAAAAATAAAGAAAGTGTAGAGCATTAGTCCCTTTGGCATTTGTATAAAAAATAGAAAAAAAGAAAGCAAGTAGCGAGTCTCCCTGGTGTGGAGCTGTCGCCTATGTGTACGTGAGCATGGAGACAAAGAGACACAATGTGTTGATGGCGAACATGCCAGTGGGAGTCCTTGTGCAAGATGTCCTTGTGATGTAGAACGTGTTGACTGAGTGAGGGCTCACTTCGTTTTAGAGCTGAGCGACATGAACTTGGGTGCACCGCCGCAATGTTGTGCCCACTCTCAATTCTTCACTAAGATCCGCTGCAAAGATTTTGTTTCGATTTGGTATCAGCGCCTGGCGTGTGGGCGGTCTGATTCGTGTAAGAGGGAACATGAGAGGATGCGCCATAGGGGAGGTGCTACAGTCGGCGTTGTCGTAAGAGCGGGTAGTCACGGTGCGAAACCTCATCAACCTTTCTATCGTCGATTCTGCAAGTGGTGGTTCGCTACGAGATGTTGGAATATGCTCACGATGGATGAGTTGAAAATAGCGGAGAAAAAAAGTGTCGTAACTGATAGTGGAACTCCATGAGAAGTCACAAAATCGTGCGAATACGCACAAAGAAAAAGATAATAAGAGAAAAAGGATTGTGCGGTTTCTATGGAGCTCTGTCCTATATGTTCGTCTGTCGTCTGGGCACCATGTGCCCATCAATGGCTGTTTTTTTTTCAATCCATTGGGGCTTCCTTTGTTTTGGTGATGGGACTGTTTGTGTAGAAGCACAGCGAACACCCTTTTGGTCGAAGTTGCCAAAGAGCAAAAACCAGTGCAACGTGTCAAGCTTGCTATCGGTTCTGCATGAGGTAATTCAGATGCGCGGGTTGTGAGTCCCGCCCCCCCCCCGGTACGTCGAGGAGCGATAGGCTGCGAGGTGCTCCACAAGTGTGACTCGGGTTGCGTCTGTGCGATGGTGAATTCGAATGTTGTGCGTCATTCGGTTGGATTGATGGCCTGCGGGTGGTGATTGGTGGATCATGACGCGGGAGGCTATTTGTGGCGATGTGTGTCACCAATTGGAGGGGTTAGGCGGGAATGGTGTTTGCAGCCTCCACTGCCTCTCTCTCTGCTCCAGGTTCTGCCGTGCAGGAATGTTGTTCTGGGTGTTTTGTTCCTTGGCGTGTGATTGCCGTTATGGCCGATGGTTTGTACCAATGAAAGTGGCCATCTGCCGCTTCTCAATCAGGTCACTCCTGCCCTCTGTGTCCGATTGTTTCCACAGAAAAAAAAAAAAATTCCCAGTGTGTATCGCGCAGGAAACATATCGGAAACCATCTGTTGTTTGATTGTTGTAAAGATGTGTGTTCCTGTTTTAGTTGTGCATAGCTGAAAGTCCATCCATATGTCCTCTTGGGAGATTACGTAACGCTTTGCCAGTAGATCGAACTCAGTCCGACGGAAGACACCACAGAAATCTTAACGCTTGGAAATACAACAATTGCCCACATCTGTGTTTTTTTAATTTCCGTGGTGGTTCACTCCTACATCCGGGTCCATTCAGAGCTGCGAACGTGGTAAGATCTAGCTTTAAGTGGCCAACTACGTGGGGAAATGAAAGTAATATTTTGGGGAAGTGTAGGAAACTAAGGTGTAGTCTTACTTTGTTTTTATGAAAGAAGTATGTGTATTAAATAAAAAAAATCAAAATTTGGGTGTGCGAATGGCAGCCGTCCACAGAGGTCGGTGAGCATGTGCGAGGATGAGGTGTGGCAAGGCGAGACGACCATCGGGTTGTCACGGGTCTAGGAATTGGGATAGGCCCATGCGGTCACTACAATACTGTCAAGCAGGGTTTCTATGATAACCGGACTATGGATGAAAAAGATGAACAAATTGTTCTGGGGATGTGAGGCCTTCGTGCGTGTATTCACTTACTGCTCAGGAAAAAACACAGCAAGACAAGCGCAAATGAGTAGAAAGAAGAGAGTGATTGAAAGCCATAAACCACCATGTTGGACTCGTTCTACAGATTTAAACATAAATCTCATAAACTTCTTGTCTCATACATTCCATGTGTTTCCCAAAAATCTGATACGAGATCAGCCGACACAATAGAACCTCAATGACAAGATATACGGTTTCCTGGAAGACCATAGGCAGAAGATATGAGTGAGACCTGGGGTCAAGAACCGAGAAAGCTGGGGACGGGTTGCTTGCTAAGTCTTTGTACTGCAACTAAGAAGGCAGGGCACGAAACAGATGGCGCTTGCTGATCCCGCAAAGAAGGGCGCCCCAGTGTGACGGGATTCAGGTTCGTGACGAGAAAGAAGAGAACCGATAGTTGTTTAGATTGGAACTTTTAATGGCTGCGATCCTGTTTGTGATGTCGTCTGGTTGGCTGCTTGTCTCTTAGCGGATTGCCAATAAGGCTACTGAGGATGTTCACGGACATTGTGCAATGTTCGTCGATGGAGAGTTCTCGACGGGATTAGCACGGTGGCTTCTGGCGCACACTCATTGTTAAGAAGACATTTGAGTCTGTTGAATTTAAATTTGGGATAAAAGTTGGCACTAGGGTCGTCTTGATCCGTTCTGGTGTAAATCTGACCCAAAGGGAGACTAAGGTGTTGTTATTCCTCGATCTGGTTATCCTGTTGGTAGTGGTATAATATCACACTAGTTAACATTGTGAATTATATCTCACGGTATGATCTCTTTTAATAGATAGAGTACAGTAACTTCAGTTTAAGCGATATGGCGGGAAAAGCGCATCAGAAGTCCTAAAACTATCACGAACGCATAATTAAGCTCTGAAAGCTTTTAAAAAAAGGTAATTAAGTCCTAAAGTTGCATGGAAAGTATATAATATAGATATATATATATATCTGTTATATTGTATTCGAAGGTTGTACGAGACAACGTCCCATACGAATCACGCACCTCGGACCTAATCTTCCGGGAGGGCTAGCGCAGCACCCCCGCCACGAACCTCCGACTTTGCCAATCACTCACTGGCATACAAACGAGGGGGTTCGATGTTTAAGCGGGGCAGTTCCTAAGGCTAGGTTGCGCGCGAAAGGGGCCGCAGGAGCCTCTCGTTGAAAAGACGCAGGTAGCGCACAGAAGCCGAGCTGGTGCGCATCGATGGGATGGTGTGCTAATGGAAAGTATTATTTTTTTGTAAGGGGGGTGTCATGGAAAGTGTATTATGTTTGAGTCTTAGAACTTTGGTCAAAAGGGTAATGTGCAAGAGTCACCTAAAAGCTTTGTTAGTATATTTCCTCAAGTCCTTTCATTAATTGCACTTTTGAAAGTTTTAGTGACTTGATTGTACTCATGACAAATTAGGACTTGATAGCACTTCTGAAAGTTTTTTGACAAGTTTTAGACTGATTGTGCAGGCGCTTGGTGGTCAGTCACAAGGTTGTGTGGGAGCTGATGTGCGACTGTTTAAAAGTTTTACGTGACTGTCGAGGTTTGCATGTTGTTTTGGTGTGAAAAGTGTTTAAGACTCTCAATGCACGTGGTATTGTAGTTAAATGTATTTGTGCAAGAGAGATCACTAATAGAGCGGACATAATGTTGACGTAGTGTATACTCTTCATTAAGTGAATGGGTGGGAATATGGGTTGTTAATTGTTTCTGTAGTGATAGATAAAGTACGTTTCTGTGGGCTGTTAGACATGGGTTGACCACGGCCGGTTCTGCGGCGCCGGGGGGAGCAGAGCGCACGGGAAGGGGGCGGCGCACTTCAGTAAAAAAAGTAGACGCGGTCCGAGACGCGGCCCTGGGTGTTTGGTGGGAGCGGGTCCGGTTTCACGGCGGGATTCGTGTGAGACCGGGGGAACCGGCGTACGGCGAAGGAGAGGGGCCGGGGGTTGTCCGTGCGGGGTTTCAATGGGGTTCGGAGGATGCGCGCCGGGGCCCAATGGCTAGTAGACCTGGGGGGGGGTGGGGGGGGGTTGCGCAGTTAAGGCATGGATGTTAGGCCGTTGCCCGCCGGTTGTATGTTTTTTTTTAAAAAATTAAACGTTTTAGATATCGAAAAATTTATCTTATAAATACCGCCCATCCACCTCCTTCGCATGTCTTATTCACAACTTTCTCTCAATTTGTCGGTATGTCTCAAGAATTTCTCGCAAATTGCTCCATCATCAAATTGTGTCTGCGTCAAGTCGGATACTAGAGTTCCACTGTTCATTTGTGTCTCTCGAAAATTCTTGCATTTCTTTGTTGTGGAAATCTCGAAGAAAATGGTACTAAGTGGAAGAGCGGTGGCGGGGGTGTAAGGAAGCCGCTGATGGCGGCCGATGGGATCGTCCAATTTCCTCGCGCTGCACAATATAATCAAGAGTATGCCTAATATGGCTTCGACGGACGACGAAATGAAATCGACAATACTTCCAAATGTCGAGGTCCCGTTCCCAAGCACAAGATAGCATGAATCCTCACACCGAAGAAGCGTCAATAATGATGGAACGAATGGGCGGTCATCCGTTTCTTCGTATGGGAGAATCGGGTCACGAAAACGCGCGTTGAACGAAAACATAATATTCAACTTGAGCTTGCAAAAATGTTGTGTGGGAAAAAATGTCAAATTCGTAATGGTCAAGGCCTAGAACATTTTAACGGCATTATGAGGGTCAAAACATCCAAGCTAGCTGGGACTGACACTCGTCAACAACAAATTTCCGGGTACGCCAAAACTAATTTTTTTTGCTCCTTCCTGGTGATCGCGTGTGAGTAGCGGAAAATGTTTTATAAAGAAGAGATAGGCTAGATGTGACGGGCGCTGGTAGAACATGAGTCATTTAGTTTTGGTGAGATAATTTGGTTTTGAAGTATTTATTAGCAGGAATGGCATGCACTCTCGACTAAGCAGAGATTAAGCCGTGTTCTGAGAAATACCCTTAAAGCGACAAATTTTATTTGTGTATAAAAAGGGAAAAGAAGACATTTAAGAAATATTTTCTTTGGGGGGGGGGGATGAGAAGTGATATGAGGACGTGTGCATATAGTAGTGGAGTATTTGGGACCGTGATCACCTTGGCAGAATTCATTGATTATATGGGGTTATTAAGGTGTCATTGATAGATTGACGAGTTGGAATATTCAAAAAATAGAGAAGTATTTGCTTTCGAGTTTGTGGAGGATGGAGACATACGTCAAGTAATTATTTTATAGATGTGTAATTGAGACAGAGTTTTAGAGAGATATGTTGTAGCGTTGCAAAAAAGTTTTTTGTGTGATTGTTGGTTTGTTAGATTGAATGCCGCACGGCAAATTGACCCGCTTCTGTATGTGTGAAGACTTTTGTGTGTACAGAAGAAAGACTTTGTTAAACCCACTTGTGGTGGAGATTATTTTTCGAGTGTTAGATCGTGCGTGCCATGTTTTTAGAAGCTGTAATTGTATTCACCAGAGAGGGTTTTGGGGACAAACTCTAAGAGCGGTTTTTTGCTTCGACCGAGATAAAAAATCGCAACCAAGTATTTATGGAGATCATCCCAGAATTGGTATGAGAAGGAGTGAGGGTGAGATGTTGTGAAACAAAATGGAAAACAGGCCAAGAAGATTGTGCAAAGAGATGTTCCAACACTCGCGGTTGGAATTCCGCGTACGAATTTGTAGTTAATCAAGTGTGCTTTGGGGGGTAGTAGAGAGGTTGGTATTGATGTGCATTATTTCGTACTATGTTCACTCAACTTGAGTTGATATTGACAGCAAACAGTGTGTGAAGTATTTGCCACGCAAAAGTGTTGTAGATTGTTTAAAAGTTTTCAATGAGTGAAACTGTATATCGTTTTTTATCGCGGGGGTTGATTTATCATACGGATCTTGTCATTTTATGTTATAAGTAGAGTGTGTTGTAATATTGCTGGTGTGTGTTTTGAAAGGGAATGATGAATGACTGATGAACAATGTAGGTGCAACACTATTGAAGGCAATGAGAATTCAAAAGTGGCACTTGTATACTGTTATGTATGTAAAGCGAGTATTCACCTTTTAGTTTATTGGTTGCGTCTGGTTTCGGTCCAGCGGACGAAATTAGATATGCGTAAAAGAGTTGTGTGACTATGTATATGGAGTCATTTCATATAGAAATGATTAGATATTTAATTTATTAAAGGGATGATTAGCAACTAATAGTAGCATAATAGATTATTAGAATAAGAATAACGCCACTGATATGTGGATCTTTTCTCAATTAGTCGCGTAGAAAACGAGAGCGGAGGTAAAATGGAGTAGAGGGTATAAAATGCTAAGGAGTAGGCAAAAAAGACAAAGGGGGCACACGGATATTTCCGAATTGTCACACTTATTAAGGCTACTATAACTGTTGTTGCGACGAACTTGCATTTGACAAGTGGCACAGAGTTCAAATTTGATGAGGGTGGAAGGAGCATCGAGTCAATATCTAAATTCTCTCTATCATCGCTAGACAGGTTTTAGCAACTCCTTATTGCAAAACAGTTGAGGTTTGAACAGCTTTTGTAGCGATGGATGGCAACATTTAGGCGAAACACCGTCAAGATTATTCTCACGCGGTCTGTGAGGCTCCAAGCTTGTGTCGATGATGGACGAAGGCTTAATATCGACAACAAGAGAATGAGATCGCATATGTAGACGCCCCCATTTGTTCGATGATGGATCAGAGCACCGTGACGGGAACCACCGCGGGAAGCGACGATTGACGAGAGTGTAAGTATGGGGTTACAAAGTGTAAAAGGAAACCACATGGGCTACTTGAGTTCTTCACTGATCCCAGGAGCATATGTAGGCACGTTAATGATAATTCATAAGTCAAGCCTTTGTCTCTCCCTTTTTTTTTTTCGCTAAGTTTGATTACAATTTTGCTTAAACATTTGTACTGTGATGTTGTGTTATTACTAAAAATGGTTTGCATTTGATGGTTTGTGAAATATCAAGAGAATTCTGTCAAAAGTTTTTTAAAAAAAAAAAAAAAAACCGGGCGTTCGCTGTTCTACGAACGGAAAAAAAGGACCGTCAGGTTCGGAACGTGCGCGCAGTGTCTGTGGAGTTGTTTGTGCTCACTAGGGTGTTTTACAGTGGAGGGAGAGAGGGGAAGGGAAGAGAGATGGGGAGGGTGACAGCCGGTGGCATGAATGAGCGGGAGGCTACTGCGACAACAAGAGGGGACAAAGATTGGCCTACGACGAAGGGCAGCTGCTTTGTGGTCGCAGAGGGTCTGGCGAACGTTGGAGGTGTGGCGGGAAACATGGAAGGGCCGTGGTGGATATGAATTGAGATTTTTTTTTATGAGCCTCATAAATAAGCTGAGGGGTATGCATTCATGTAGTTGGGGGAAAGGTAACGTAGAACTTGTGGTTTTAAAATAGATATATGTTTTCTGTCCTAGGGCGAAAACTCATCTGTGCTTTGGTGAATCCCTA